>VSMD01079767.1:77239-133571 GCA_008750895.1 Mirza zaza
CTCCTCCTCCTCCTCCTCCTCCTCCTCCTCCTCCTCCTCCTCCTCCTCCTCCTCCTCCTCCTCTTCGCAACAAGGTCTCGCTTTGCTGCCCAGGCTTTAGTGTAGTGTCCTGATGATAGCTCACTGTAACTTTGAACTCCTGGGTTCAAGCGATCCTCCTGCCTCAACCTGCTGAGCAGCTGGGACTATATGCACATGCCACCACACCCAACTAATTTTTTTTATTTTTTATTTTTGTAGAGATGGGGTCTCAATGTGTTACCCAGACTGGTCGTGAACTCCTGGCCTCAAGCGATCCTCCTGTCTCAGTCCCCCAAAGTGCTGGGATTACAGGTACGAGCCACTGCACCTGTAATTCTTCTTTATGCCTACTACTTTGTGTTTTGCCTGGGGCATCAAAATACTGAAATACATATTATTTTATTATAAGTTACTTAACATTTATTTTCTTTTTTGTTATAAATCAGGCATCACGTTGAGTTTTTGAAATGATGTGTTTTGGAAAATTACAGTTGGCTTTAGGTGTTTTCACATTCCTCCTGTGGAGAGATGCTTTGGGGCTGGCCAGGCATCTCACTCTTCTTGTAATTTCAAGGATTCTCCATGTATCCGCTTCAGCATGGTGGTCTCAGGGTGGTTGGACTTCTTACTTGGCAACTCAGGGATCCGTGAGTACTCCCAGAGCTCCAGAAGGTAGCTGCAAGAATTCTTACAGCCTACCATTTGAACACCCAAAACCACGTTCTATTGATCAAGCCAGTTACTAACGAACAGCCTAGACCCAGGGGAGGTTAAGGGCAAGAGCTGCCCAGAAAGGGCTGATGCCAGGCGTGGCTTGTGGATAGAGTAATGATTTGGAGAACTAAAGCTCCCCAGGCTCTAATCGATGAACAAACTGCTTCACATTGAGTTATTCTTGATAATTCATAAAACAGAAAGGAAATTCCCTTTTTGGGGGGGTAAATCTGCTGCTGTGTACATGGTATATTTCTTGCCCTTGAACAGAGCTGCGAGTATGTCCTTTGAATGCCTATATGCACAGAGCAAATATGTATTTATTAAGTATCACAGTGCTATGCACCCTGGGTGATAAAGTTAATATCTGGTCTCTGCCCTTCAAGGATACAATGCTGTTGTAAAAACAGGTATACGAATACTTATAAATCAATCAAGCAGTATACAAAAATTGCCATAAGAGAATTTTTTTGGCATTTTATGAACCCAGAAGAAAGAAATACCTATTTTCATCTGTAACCATGTATTTGGGATTTCAGCTCTCGCTTCCCATTGGAGTCACCCAAGGAACTTTTAAAACATAATAACTCCCCGCTTCAGATTCTGATTTAACTGAGGCCCGGGGCCCACACGTGAGTATTTGTAAAGAGCTCACCAGATGATCCTAATGGATGGGGGACTGTGAGCAACACCCAGCATTTCCCTGCCTTCCTGATGTTGGGACTTAGCTGGCTCTGCTGTGACTGGCACAGCTTGGCCTGGGAGATGGGGACCCAGCAGGTCTGAAAGGGGCCAGGAAGTTGTACTTTCCACAATTGCCCCAGCTGATTCCTACTACCAGGGAAGTTTAGTTAACACTGCCTTGTACCGCTCCCTTCCCAGTACTAATACAAGCTCCACTCTGAATGGAAACTCTAGCCTAATCTCAAATACACAGGTAACACCCACCCCAAACTCTCCAAATCCTAACTCCACTGCCAGCCATATATTGAATCTTAACCTCAGGTTTATTTCAATTCCCATCCTAACAACTACTTCAATTTTAACTCCCAAATCTATTGGCTCAAACCTCTGGGGAAAAGGCCCCATTTTAAACCCTATTTCTTTTATCCTTTTCTCCATCCTTCTATCTCTACCAGATTGTTTAACCCAACATGGGAGTTATTTGGTACTTTAGCTTTAGAGACAGGCAAACCTCTGCTTCAATCCTAGTTCTACGTTTAACGCATTGTTTCATCTGAGACTCACCTTTTCTTATCTGTAAAATGGGGATAATAATACCTGTCTTAGAAGATTGCTTGGTAGAATTAAAAAAATAATGCCTGGGAGGCATTTAGGGATAATAGATGCAATTAACATTCTTATAAAATCTATGATGATTCCATTCTAGGCTTTGATCTTGGAAACATCAGTCTAAACTCTTGCTTTAGAAATTCTAAATAAAATTTATTTGCAGGTTGTGAAGGAAAGAAAAAATCTTACCTTACTCAAAAAGAATGAGAAAAATGTTGACACAAGACTGACTTGTAGGGATTTCTGGTCCCTTTCCCTTGTACCTATCAGTGAAAATTTAGAAAACTGGTTTAAAAAATTTAGACTTATCTTGGAAATTAAAGGACTATTATCAACAGATGTTTCATATTCTTGTATTTTGATCTCATTTATAAATCTACCATCATTTATTCTGTTTATTTTTGTCGAAGAACTTGTTTTTCCTTTTAATTTTTCATTACATTGTCTCTCATCTTTAGGTTTCATCATAAATCCACATTTCTCTACTCTAAAGAAAAATCATGTGTATGGAAGATTTCGGCTTTACTATTTTCAATATCTGAAAAAATCGAGAATGATGGGTTTTTTTAATGAAAACTCTCTTTTAGGTACTCCTTAGCTTGCATAGGCCCTCTTTAGAAATAGGACATAACCTACTTTTATGTCAGTTATTAACAAGTATTAAAAGAAAGGGAAAAAATACTCTGAACCTAACTTTGAAAGTGGTCCATTTTTCAGTAGAATGGAAATTAATGGAATGAAGTTCTGATGAAATGGGAAAAAACAAATGATCTTTTATATTAATAAAATGAATATATTCACATTAAATACATATATAGTCAGATTCAGGGGTAATAATATTAAGGAAAATAAAGTGTTTTTATCAAAACATATATATAGATATATCTTGGAGAATATGTGTGTGTGTGTGTGTGTATAAATTCTCCAGATTTAAATTGTTAAACTATATTGTTGATGGAGGCTATGATTAAAAATGCATTACTGAGATATCTAGCATTATTAGAACTCTGTAAAGTGAATGAGAGTTGGGGACAACCACATGTGAAAAAGAAAAGGCTGTTACTCTATTCTGGGAAAGCCCCATTTCTTCTGACTGCTGTTTTACTGGGCAAGAAAAATAATCCTATCCTTCCCTCTGAGTTTCTTTTTTGTGGAATTTCCATTCTTGCTCATTTTGTCCCGTTGGCGGGGCTTGGTCTTTCTCTGCCTTTGGTGTGGGTGCCTGCTGCAACGAGAACACATCATTTTTAATTTCTCAGGACCCCATAAACATGCAACTAAAATGGAATAGAAAATGTTTCACTCCAAAGGCACAAGCTGTTTCAGCCAAACTTTTTAATTCCCTTGTAGAACTTTAAGGTTAATCAAATTGTCTCCTATCTGTGGTTGTGTTTTGACCTTTGCATGGTACTACAAAGCAGAGTGTGCAATAAGAGATTTATTTCAGTTTTAAAGGAAGCAATATTTCAAATCCTAATTAGAATGAAAGAGTGTCATTTATACACATTTGCCAAAGTACCACAGGGCAGACCTGCCAATATGTGGGCATCGTGTTAATCCATTCTTAAAAATGCCATTTTGGCTAAAATAACGTTTGGGCTTTCTTTCGTTTTGTTGTTTTCCTCACCTGCTTCCTTCCAACCCCTTTGCCCAAGGTTTCACTCTGTACCCGGGTTTTCTCACCTCCGAGAATAACCAGACAGCTGCGGAAGGCTGGTATTTCCATGTCATTCCTGAAAACCTCGTTATGTGGGAACTGATGACTAGTCATAGTCCGATGTCACCTAGAGCTGCTGTTCTTCCTGCTCCCTGAGTTGACTCAGGTTTTGCACACGTTCCCTCAACCTATCACTTGCATTGCTCCAGGGCTCCCCATTAACTAGAACCCCCCTCCCCCACTACCACTGGGTTCAAGGATCCAATGTCCCTGTTTGCTCCTTCAGGTCAAAAGTAGGGAGGAAAGCTTAATTCTCTCTGTCTGCTGCATGTAGCAGATGCTATTGGTGTCCCCCTAACCCCTCGGCATTCACCTCTATTTACAGCTGACTCCTGGAAATCTCCACTTGAAGGCTTTTTTTATGGCCTTGGAAACACACTGTGCCCATGCACAGGGAAGTGAGACGTGCTGGCAAATTCATTCCCCTGGCCCAATGACAGAGGGAGATTTGGTGGATCAATACCCCAGATTCCTGGCCCCCTGGTTGGGCTAATTCTGTTCATGGCTTTCAGAATTCTTTAGAGCGGGATTGAGCTCTGTTTGCCCACAGTGGTAACGAGCTTGGTGATACATCGCCCTTCACTGGCTCCCTCCTCTTCTCTGTCTCGTGTTCACCTTTTCCAGTATTTCCTGGGACCCTCTCTCAAATGAACTCCTTGCACTTGAATCCGTATCTCTGGTCTGCCCTTGTGTGAGATTCAGCACAATGTGGGCAACCTTAAGGCGAAATGTGGCCCTCCTGGTCCTTAACTGTGGCCTTTGGACAAAATCCAAATTTTACAGAACAAATCTTTTTATTAAAAGGGGTGCAGCAAAGAAAGATGAAGTTTTTCTTGCCTCCTTTGGTGCTTAAAAAAGAACAATCTTGAAATCAGAAGGCTGAAGTTTCCCCACCCCTGGTAGGCACTCATTAATTAATTAACCCTCAGCGGGTCATCTCTCAATATTGCAGATGGCATTTCTGTGTTGGGAGAGAGGATGCCCTATATGATCCTGAAAGATTCTTTTAAGAGCAATAATCTTCCTATGCAGAAATGAATGTCTTTCCAACTAGGAGGCCTGAAAAAGGAGCTGTGAGATGAAAGCATGTGGGAAAAAAAGAGAATTTTCTCCCCTCTGTGCCAATGTGCTTTCAGATGTGAAGGAGGGAGCTAGGCTCACAGGTTGGTTATGAAATCACTCAAGTTCTCAAGCCAACATATTGCCGTTTATGGACACCGCAGCCCAGGGTGCTGTGCAGGGTGTGATTTTCCATCATGTTCTCTATAGTTCACAGCAGAGCCAAAAATAATATAAGATATCCAAACCCCAGAGTATTGTATTAGAAATAAATACAGTCAAAATCATATAGCAAATAAAATTATAATTACTCTATGGCCAGCATTCTCATAGCACTCTGTTGTGACTGGTTGGCACTGCCTTAGTATTTCTGTGTTACAAGTGAGGAAATGAGTCACAAAACCGTAAAAAGAACGTGCTGAAGACTCTGTGTCTGAAAAGAGCTGGAAGAAAACGTTCCTGACCACTCTCCTCATATGCTCGGGCTGAGACAGGGCTTTCATCACAGTTTTAGACTCTCACACCTTTCTGATCTATTAGTATTTTCATAAGGGAATAAAACCTTGTGGTTAACGCGCTATATGAGAACCATTTGTGAAGGGGGGTTTGATAGAATTATACATTGTTGAAGTAAAATGAGAATGTGAAAAGCAGATTTTTTTTTTCATAACGACTAAGTGATTAATATGGTTGAACAAAATCAGATTTTAATATAGTTGAGCATGTGCAAAATGAGGTCCCCGCCTCCGAGGAGCTGCCTGGCTGGAAAAATCTCTGGATTGCCCATTTTTTCTATTAGAACTGGAGTTGACGGGACAGGACAGCCGGGGAGGGGTCTGTGCCTGGAGTCTAGACAGGCTCATGGGGTGAAGACAGATGCTTGAAGGGAGAGGACCCTCATGCAGGCCGCATGTCACCTGCTGAGAGGACCATGCCTGGCAATGGTGTCCAGCACTTTGGAAGTCTCAAAAAGAAATAGTCTGGGGGTGCTGTGCAGACTGGCAGCAGGGAACGAGTAATGTGTGATGATCCAAACAGACAAGTGATAATGTCCGGCAGCCCCATGACTGGCTAAAGGGACAGCCACTTGTCAGGCTACAAAAGTAAGTTTAGAAATCAAGAGACATTGGAACTGAGCACTAAGTAGGGATAAGGAGCTCAGTCACTAGAACTAGAACCAAGGTTTGAGAAAAACCAGCCACACGGCATGATTGGTGAAGATGCATTCGATCTACTGAACTCAGCTGTTAAAATCCCTGCCCCTAAGGACAGAATTGGCCCCAAAGTTCAGTGAGGGAAGTTGAAATTGTTTACTTAGCTTCTAGTGGGGAGACACATTAGTGCATTAGGAGATGGGTGGGCAGGTACAGAGGTAGAACATCTGGCAGGTCATGTGACAAGAAGGAAACTATCCATTTCTAAGAAGTAAAGGGAGTGAGGGACCCCTCTCTTATAATTGAGACCCATGACAAAAGGACCACCAAGTTTCCTAAAAGCAAAATGAGAACAAAAGTAAACTTAATTTCCTATCTTAAAAAGTAGAATCTTAGTAAAATGAGAGATTAAATGAAAAAACTAATTGGATCCTGAAGAAATAGCTTCCGGGCTGTATCTTTGGCTGTCATCTATTTCATGTTTTTATCAAGCCTTGAGTGAAGATATAAGATGTACAATTATCAAATTAGATAATGATAAAATTCTGGAAAGATAGAAAAACTCTGGATTATAAAATCAGGCTCAAAAAGAATCCTGAGAAACTTGAAATTAAAAACAAAATACCATTTACATAAGCACCAAAAAATTTAAATACTCAAGTATAAATCTAACAATATATGTACAAGATCTATATGAGGAAAACTATGAAACTGATGAAAGAAATCAAAGAACTAAAGAAATGGAGAGAGATTCCACTTTCGTGTGTAGGAAAATTCTATATTTTCAAGATGTCAGTTCTTCTCAATTTGATCTATAGAGTCAATGCAATCCCAATCAAAATCTCAGCAAATTATTTTGACAAGTTGGTTTTAAAGTTTGTATAGAGAGGCAAAAGACTCAGACTGGCCAAGAAAATATTGAAGGAGAAGAACCAAGATGGAAAAGTGACACTACCTGACTTCAAGTATTCCTATAAAGCTACACTAACCAGGACAGTGTCGTACTGGCAAAAGAGTAGTCAGATCAGCAGAACAGAAGAGAGAACATAAATAGACCCACTTAAATATAGTCAACTGATGTTTGAAAAAGGAGCAAAGGCAGTAGAATGGAGGAAAGAGTCTTTTCAAGGACTGGTGCTGGGATCACTGGACACCTACATCCTGGTGAAAATGAATCTAGATAGATGGAGACTTTATAACTTTCACAAAAATTAATTTAAAATTGACCACAGACCTTAATGTATTAATAAAATAAAAAATTATGAAACTCCTAGAAGATAACACAGGAGAAAAATCTAGATGGCCTTGGGTTTGTGATGACTTTTTAGACACAACGCCAAAGGCACAATCCATGAAAGAAAGAATTGATAAACTGAACTTCATTAAAATTAAAAATTTCAGCTCTGTGAGAGACACTGTCAAGAGAATGAAAAGACAAGCCAGAGAGTGGGAGAAGATATTTACCAAAGAAACATCTGAAAAAGGACTGTTATCCAAAATATAGAAAGATCTCTTAAAACTCAACCATAAAAAAACAACCTGAATAAAAAATGGACCAAAAGCCTTGACAGACACCTCACCACGGAAAATATACAGAGGGAAACGAGCATATGGAAAGATGCTCCAAATCGTATGTCATCAGGGGAAATGCAAATTGAAACAACAGTGAGACATCACTACGCACCTATTAGAATAGCCAAATCCTCAACACTGACAACCCCAAATGCTGGCAAGGATGTGGAACAACAAGAACGCTCATTCATTGCTGGTGGAAATGCAAAACGGCACAGCTACTTTGGAAGGCAGTTTGGCAGTTTCTTGCAAAACTAAACATACTCTTACCATATGATCCAGCAATTGCACTACTTGATATTTGCCCAAAGGAGTCGAAATTTATAGCCACAAAAAACCTGTGCGCAGATATTTATAGCGCTTTATTTATAAACTTGGAAGCAACCAAGATGACTTTCAGTAGGTAAAGGGATAAATGAAGTGTGGTACATCCAGACAATGGAATGTTATTCAACGCTGAAAAGAAATGAGCTATCAAGCCATGAGAATACATGGAGGAAACTTAAATGCATATTACTAAGTTCAAGAAGCAAATCTGAAAAGGCTACATATACTGTGTAATTCCAGCCATACGACATTCTCGAAACAGGAAACAATGGACACAATAAGATCAGTATAGTTGACCTTTGAACAACAGGGGAGGTTAGGGGTACCTATCCCCCCTGCAGTGGAAAATCTGTACACGAGTTTTGATGCCCTCAAAACCTAATTGCTAATACCCTACTGTTGGCCAGAACCCTTACTGATAACATAAGCAGTCAATTAACACATATTTTGTATGTCATATGTATTATATACTGTTCCTATGAGCTAAGGAAAAGAAAATGTTATTAAGAAAATCATAAGGCAGAGAAAATACATTTGTTATTCATTAAATAGAAGTGGATCATCATAAAGGTCTTCATCTTTGTCGTCGTCACGTTGAGTAGGCTGAGGAGGAGGAGGAGGAAGGGGATGGGTTGGTCTTGCTGTCTCAGGGCTGGCAGAGGTGGAAGAGGTGGAGGGGAGGCAGGAGAGGCAGGGACACTTAATGTAATTTTTATTGAAAAAAATGGACCTGTGCAGTTCGTATTGTTCCAGAGTAAGCTGTAGTTGCCAGGGATTGGGGGGACGGAGGGATGAATGGTTGGAGACAGAAGATTTCTAGGGCAGTGAAACTACTCTGCATGATACTGTAATGCCACCATATATGTCATTACACTTTTGTCTAAACCCATAGAATGTACAACACCAAGAGTGAACCCTAATGTCAACCATGGACGCTGGGTGATAATGACGTGTCAATGCTTTAAGGGCCCATCAGTTGTAATAAATGCATCACTCTGGTGGGGGATGTTGACAATGAGGGGGGCTGTGCATGTGGGTGGGAGGGGGTATTTGAAAAATCTCTGTACCTTCTTCTCAAGTGTACCTAAAAGTGTTGTAAAAAATAAAGTCGATTTAAGAGAAAAGAATCCTGACAAAAGTTTTGGGGAATGGGTGACTTAAATATCCCCATGCTACACTCCCTCCCAACTCCAGCCAGCTCCAAAGGAGCCTGGAAGACAGAAGGCGGCTTTGGGCCCTGCCGCTGTCCTGGCAAGGAGAGCCCGCGCTCTCTGTGGGTTGTGCTCTCCAGCCCCTACCTGTCGGGGCCCCAGTGACACTCCAGTTTGATCATTTGCCTCAGTCCCGCCTGTCCCGGAGGCTCCATTCCTTTTTTTTGTTGTTGTTCCAGTCTATTTTCTCTCTCACTTGCTGTCTGATCTTGGAATGCAGATTTCATAGCTGATGCCCATCACGCCTGCTATCAAATCGTCGTTTGATTATATAACTGTCCTCATTTGGCTTCAGTGTTTTAAAGGAAATATACGAATGGTCAAAACAGCCAGTACCTAAATAAATAAAAACCATTAGATTGAAAACTAAAGCCAGCTCTTAGGAGGCAGGTGATAAATATCTGTCATTGCAAACCAAATCTTTACCAATTTGATTAATATCACTCACTATTAACAAGAGCAGTAGGCAATGACCTTAAAAGTCACAGACTGATGTCACAAATAGTTTGGAAAAATCAATTTTCCTTGTCATTTTATTTTCTATAACATTTTCAAAGGAAGATAGAACAAGTTTGGTTAAACTGTAACATCCCCAAAATCCCCCAAGAAACTCTACCATTGGATTCGATCGTATAAAGTTCAACGATAACTGTAGTCTCCCGGCCCTCAAGCGGGGGGAGGCTCAGAGTGTGACCTGTGACACATTGGCCTGCTGCCACCCTCCTTTTCCTTACGCCCTCTCGGAAGACAAGTAGTGCTGGAAAACTCAGGAGGGAAGGGACGAAAGTAACAGCCCCAGAAGCCAAAGCTTCAGCAGCAAAAACGCAGGGGAGCTCTTCTGGCTGTTATTAACATAAATCAAATGGGCGGTCAGGGGAAGGGAGAAATGAAGGGCTACTGTGTTGTTTAGTAAGAGGGAAGAGCATGAAGTATATTAACTTTATTTTTTTTTTCATTGTTATTTGGCCTCATAACCCACACAGTGAAGAGGAAGTCTGAGTAAAGAAAGAGAAAAATTAGAAATTCATTGGAAAGTGTCTATGGAGAGAAGAGGTAGCAGACCAGGTGAGAAGGAATACATTTGGTTTGTTTTCCAGAAAACCGTCAGCCCTCATTCTCGTCACAGGATCGGGACCAGCAGGTAATTTCCAAGCCTCAGAGCGCGACGGGTGCCAAGCACTCCAGAGCTGTGCGGAGCCAGCAGGGACCGGGCAAGGGACAGGGAAGGGGCTACCACGAGCCCCAGGCGAGGAGGAGGGGCAGGGCCAGGGAGTTTCACCCAGACCTCTTGGTGGGAAATCAGGAGAAGTAAGATGTCCTAGAGGATAGAGAACATGTGTGCGAAATGTCGCCCGTGCATGTGTGCATGTGCGTGTGAGAGTCCTTGTGGGAATGTGGAAAGCAGGTTTGGCTATGGCTAGTTGGAGATCCACTGAATATAAAAATCCTTCGGGGACATCAGTCTATGATTTTTAAAAATGAGACTGCAGAAGAGGCCAGGCAATGAGAAACAGGCTCCAACATGAGGGGGACAGCAGATTGCACCCCTCTAGCTGAGATACGGGGACCACTGTCCTCAGGGAACTGCAGCATTGAGGACGATGTTACCTAAGCCTCAGCATGAGATACGTGCTGGGATAAGAATGTTTGAAAATAGATTCATTCCAGAAAATCCAGGACCAGTGGTTGCTGAGTTGGCAGGGTTTTCAAACTATTGACATTTGGGGCCAGGCAATTCTCTGCTGTGGGCAGTACTGTCCTGTTCTCCTGCTTCTCCCACCCCTTCCTGCCTACCCTGTCTCTGCCATCCCCAGGGGGGTAGAGTCCTGACACCTCTCCATTTTTCTCTTGATGATCTAATCTGACCTCATGCTCTCAGCCAGACAACATTAGTTATTGAGCACTTTCTGTATGCCAGGCACTACCTGGTACTACAGATAAAAGCCTGGTTGGACCCTTGCAGGTTTTGAAGGCAGCTCACAGGCACCCAATGCTTCTCTTAGTCACTGGACTGGAAGGCATCCCCAAAGGTCTCCAGGGGATAAGGACATCCTGCTCAGAGTACTCTGGGGCGCATCAGCCATCCCTTCTGCATCCTTCCTGTCCTGTTAGCCACCAGGCTTTAGCCTTGGCCTGCCCCACGGATGTGACGACCCGAGGGGCTGTACACTTCGGCCTCCGGACCTGCTCTGTCTCTCCCTGAGGGCACGATGCTTGGCCCCGCCCTGGCTGGATCTGGGCTGGGCGTGGGGGAGGCTCGGCATCCTCCCCTTCCCTGCTATGGCTGGGGCTGGGACTGGCCCAGGAGCCAGCCGCATTTAGGCCCCCCATTCTCTGAGGAGGCCAATTACAGAGAGATGACAAGGCGTTATAAAGGATCATGGTTTTCAAGTATTTGCTTGTGGGGTATACTGTCCAGCAAGTCCTCAGCCAGGCACAGAATCTGCAGTTAGAACGTTGTTTCTAAAGGTAAATGTGATGCCTTTTGGGGGCGATGCAGCATCTAGGAAGACATTACATTAAAAAGTAGGGTTTCCTGATACACGCCCAAGGAGTGGAGGAATTTGAGTCAGTCTTTGGCCTTGTAGCCTTGCCCTCTATGCATGGAAAGAACCCTTGAAAGCAGCAGTCTTCAAACTGGGTCGACTGTCTCAGGTATGCATGGGTAAGTTTAAGGCCATCGAGCCCAGACTCTCAGTGTCCTTTATGGGGGTAGGTTCTCCTCTCCCAGTTCTCCCTCCATAATCCCTTCTCCATGTGCTAGAGAAGGCAAACCTCTCACCATCCTGAATCTTACTATGGTGCATTGCCAGAGGTGAAATAACTTCTAGGGCATTAAATAAAGAGATTTTTGAAATACTAATGTTGATGTTAAAAGAGGAATGACTCTGTTGATTTGGTTTTAAAAAATCATTGTGAAGACAGGTGGCTTCTTATTCTTTGCATTCAACCAAATTAAAGGCAAATAAAATGTCAGCTGACATATCATTAAAAATGATTTTCGATGATATATCTTTGTGTGATTTGGAGGGATCATAACTTATAAATGGCTCAAAGACTCGAGGGTCAAGGCTGTGGCAAAACTCTTCCTTTCCCATTTTCCTCACTAATGTGAACATGCTTCCTCCATGCGAAGATTTTAAAAAGATGAAAATTGGCAGGAATTTGAAGCTAAACCTGGCATTGATTCTAGCAGGAATTAACATTCCCTGGATACATGAACTGGTTGAGACGTTCCCACCCATCTCAGTAGAACATGCATCTTCAATAAAAATGTTTCCAATATTTTATTCTGAAACATTTCAAACATACAGAAATGTTGAAAAAAAAATTTAGTAAACACTCATATACCCACCACATAATTGTAATTCCACAATTATGTTACTAAGCTTGCTGCATCACATGCCTATCCAGATAGGTTTCAAAGAAATTGCAGGTGTCATTGTATTTTCCCGCTCAATACTTTAGCATACATATCTTTAGTTCAAATTTAATTTGTCAATGGTTTTGTTTGTTTGTTTGTTTTTTTACTTTTGAGATGAAATTAATATATGGTAAAATGTTCAGTTCTTAAGTGGACCATTCGACAAATGCAGATATCTGTGTAACCCAATTCCCATTACAGAGGTACAACAAGGCACATCACCATCACCCAGAAAGTTCCTTGATGCCATTTTCTAGTCAAGCTCTGCCCCCCACCCCCCACCCCAGAGGGATCCATGGTTCTGGTGTTCTTCCCCATAGATTAGTTCTGCCTGCTTTCGAACTTCATAGAAATGGGATCACACAACATGTGCTCTTGTGTGGCCGGATTTTTTTGGTCAGAATAATGTTGTCAAGATTCATCCACATTGTTTCACGTGTAAGGAGTTCGTTCCTTCTTACTGCTGAGTAGAATTCTATTGTATGATTACACCTCACTTCTTTTATCCATTCTGCTATTGATGGACACCTAGGCTGTTTCAGTTTTTGGCTACATTTTCAATAACATCGTACTTTTCTTTAATTATCATTTATCAAAGTTTGTAATACACTTTTGTTAATAAATGGTGGGCTTTGTTTAATAAATGGTGGGCTAAGAATAATTATAATAGTGACTTCATCCAAAGGAAATTTTTAACACTTTCAATTTTGCAGTCAAAGTTAAATTAAATATATATTATATATATAGTTGTCAAGTATCATGAACAGGTGAGCAATAAAAGACTTCTAAGCATAAAAAGTTACATTATAATAGCCTTCTAAGGGGGAAGTGGAAAAAATAGGAATTCGACGGGAAATGAGAAACTGTGAACTGTTCAGCTGTTAATGACCTGTATTTTTAAATGGATGGTGTGAGTAATAAATTGATATGGATTTAGATTCCAATGGATGTATCTGAAAAAGTGATCTGTCAGCTTAAGGGTTAAACCATCAATATTTATGATACTTCAGAAATGGCAAACTTATGATAAAACAAAGTGGACATCAACATAAAAATATGTGAAGGGGTTCACAGTTTTCCCAAGTTATTTTAGGGAGTATTTAAGGTAAATCATTGGAAGACAATTGTTTCAGAGCCTTTAGTCTTACTATTCCAGATATAATTGCTGCATAACTACCCCAAAGCAATGGCTTGAAACACCATTTTATTTATGCTCACAGATTTGGGACTCAGAAATGCAGACAGAGCACAGTGTGAGTAATTTGTCTTTGCTCCACGGTATCTGGGTTCTCAACTGGGAAGACCAAAGGTGGGGGTGACCTGAAGGCAGGGCTGGAATGATCTGGAGGGTCCTTTACTCACATGTGTCCTGCCGGGACTAGGAGGACTCGAAGACCAGGACTGCTGACCACAGGGCAGCCAGGTAGCCTCTCTCAGCTGAACTTCATATGTGGCTGCTCAAGGCTTTGATCGAGAAAATAGCAGTAAACAAAGACAAAGCTACATCACCTTTTTTGACCTGCCCTTAGAAGTCACCCAGTGCCACTTTTGCACATTCTATTGTTTTTGAAGCAGTCTCAGGGTATTAAGGGTTGAATTGTGTCCCCTAAAGAGTTATATTGAGGTCCTAACCCCCACTACCTGTGGATATGGTTTACTTGGAAATAGAGCTGTGCAGATATAATCAGGGCAAGATGAGTTCATTCAGGTGGACCCTAATCCAGTCTGGCTGATGTCCTTAAAAGAAGAGGAAATTTGGACACAGAGACAGAAACACAAGGAGGACGCCATGTGAAGACAAAGGCAGAGATTAGAGTGATGAGTCTACAGGCCACAGAACACCACAGATTGCTGGCAACCACCAGAAACCTGGACAGCAGAATGGAATGAGTTTCCCCCACAGCCTCCCAAAGGGCCAATCCTGCCCACACCTTGATTTTGGACTTCCAGACTGTGAGAGAAGGTTTGTTGTTTTAAGCCACCTGATTTGTGGCAATTTGCTTTGGCAGGCCTAGGAAACTGATATGAAAGCCCACTGAGCTATAAGGGGAGGGGCTCTAGACCCTACGTCCCCATAATAGGAAAAAGGTGAATGACTGTATTTCAAGCACTTATTATATTGCTAGTCCATGCATAAGCTCATAATTAAAATATAGGTGAAAATAAATATTTTTGTACATAAAACAATTCCAAAGTCTGTCAAAATACTGGGGAGAAAAATACAAGTCTTTTCCCCGATTACTCCCTAGAGGTAATTGCCATCTTTGGATCTCAATATTTTTTGAGAACACTACCAATTAGGCAATCATCTTGGGTAGGTTTTGGTCATATTTTGCATCTTAGAAAACTAAAACTGAGGTACTCGCTGAGCCAACTGCAACCCATCTGGCCCATGAATGTGGTTTCCTGAAAATGCTGCTATTCTCTGGGTCTGTGGTTAATCTCTGACCCCAAAGGGGAACTGCATTTACATTTCAAAGGACTCCACAGGGAAGATTTTGGGTCTTGCATCATCTTCATTTCCCTTTTTCCACCAGTGTGGCTTGGAACACACCTAAGAAAATCCTTACGTGTCTTTGCATTGGTTATTTTATTTTTCCTCTGAGAAAGCCTCTTTTTGCTGGAAACTAATATGTCACAGGTCCTGTTACAGAATTTTACAAGTTTCTGGTATATTATGAAAAGAGCTCGTTAATTTGTGAAAAATATAGTAAAAGTGGTGAGAACTGCATAAACAAAACCACCGACTGTGCCTCGCTGAAACCAGAGGGTCATGGGTGAACCCAACCATTTGGGAAAGGTGAAGATTAACACCAGGCCTCTGTATGATGTTTTCACAATTATTGTTTCAGAAAAGGTTCACTTTTTACATGTCAGTGTAGCAGAGTTCGGCACACGATTGTTCCTATTTATTGAATCTGTATTTGTTTCCTTCTCAATTGAGTTATAAATAAGCCTTTTGAAGGCAGGGAATGCCTAATGTTTTGTTTTCTGTTGCTCACAATTCCAATCACTGGATCAGGTATACAGCAGGTGTTTAATCCAGGTGATAGTCAAAATCTTTAGCAACTGGACAATTGGAAAGAATGGGAGCCATAGAGTCGGAGACCCCATGTGCCAGGCACTGTCGTTGCTGGGTGGAGGGAAGTCACGGGGTGCCAGGGGAAGGCAGCTGAGGGCCCAGGGCAGTGGCTATATCATACGGAACCATTTATATGTTTTGACAGTCAATGTATATAGCAGTAAATACCAACTGGATATCAGCCCAGAAAAGAGAACATTTCCTAGAAAAAAATAAAAACGCTATCATTATCTCTTTTTAGCAGAAGAACCAACTGAGTCCCAAGATGCAAAGTTATGCTTCCAAAGTTACCCAAAAAGTTAATAGAAGGACCGAAAATCAGCAGCCAGCTTCCTTGACTCCAGATTTCACAGACCAGATAACTTGATGTACTGGATGATTCTGTTGCTCTGCGTCCATCCCTTCCTGTCATTTTGTCCTGTTCTCCCTTTGGGGTGGTGCTTTTGATTTCTACAGGCAATGTCCGCTCCTCTTCTGTGGAGACCTACCTTCTAGTGACTGGATCCCACTTGCCGGCAGGTGGAGTCCCTGGTGGGCAGTCCCCAACCTGTGACTCGCAGGGTGCTGGGGGACCCACTCTGGGGCGCTACTTACGCCCAGGGCCCCATGGCTCAGGCGACAGTGCTGGCTGTGGAGTGCGTCCAGCTTGCCCCATTCAGGATTCGTCCCCTGCCCCGGCTGCTGCCCCAGTCCCCTCGTGTTCCACCCATGGGCACCTTATCAGCAAGGCACCCCCACACCCCTCTAATTCTAGGGTGTCAGCTGTAATGGGCTCCTCATGCTGCCGTAACAAGCTACCACAGACTGGGGGGCTTAGAGCAGCAGAAACTCATCCTCTCGCAGTTCTAGAGGCTTGAAGTCCTAAAATAAGGTGTTGGGCAGGCTGTGCTCCCTCTGAAGGCTCCAGGGGAGAACGTGTTCCCTGCCTTTCCCTCAGCTTCCAACGTTGCTAATGTTGCCTTGGTTTCCTTGGCCTGAAGCCACATCACTCCTCTGTCTTGACGTGGTGTTCTTCCTGTATCCCAATCTCCTCTTTTCCATGCATGCATCCTAGTGCATGGCCCACTCTGATCCTAATGAGTATGGCCTCATTTTAGCTTGATTACATGTGCCAAGGCCTCATTTCCCAAGAGATAGCTCTCATGGGTGGGGGTGGGGGCAGTGTGCTAGGGCCGGGAGGGAAGGATCCTCCAGGCCTCTCTTTGGCTTGTGTCATCACGTTTGTCTCTTCACATGCTCTTTCTTCCATCTGTTTCTGTGTCCAAAGTTCCATTTTTTTACCAGGACTCTGGTCATTTTGGATTAGGGCCCACCCTAATGACCTCACTTTAATTGGATTACCCCTATAAAGACTCTATTTACAAATAAGATCCCATTCTGAGGCATGGGGGTTGGAATTTCATCACGTGAATTTTGGAGGCAGGGACAAAATTCAACCCATAAAAGGGGGTCAGGATTTAAACATATCTTCTTAAGGGACCCAATTCAACCCACGACACCAACCTAAGACATTGTATTTATGACTTTAATATTTCATGAAGGTCAAGAATAAAAAACAGAACACAAGAACACAAAAACATAGCATGCACTGGATATAAAACACAGTAGTCATAGTACCCAATTCTTACTTAAATATCTTAAAATACTATTTCTAAAATTTTCTGCATCTTTGGCCATAACATCAGAAACAGTATTATGACTTTATTTATGGGATGTATGAATTTATAACATTTGTGTTTTTATTTTCTTTAGTTAGGGTTAGATTCTTTCTCTAAGTACCTGCTTTGAATTAGAAATTATGTGCCCTTGAGTATTCTTTTTGTATGAAACAAATGAGTCACTAATAACACAACAAATAAACCATATAGTGGTTAAGAACGTGAGCTGTCACTTCGGAGTGCTTAGATTTGCATCCTGGCTCTATACCTCACTAGCTGTGTGACCTTAGGCAAGTCAATTAAACTTTCTGAGCTTTCACTCCATCTATAATGGAGAGATGAGGACAGTACTGTTATCTGGTAGCATTTTGCACAGTGTTTGCTCAGAGTAAACAATCACTAAATACTAGCTATTAGTTTGTCTGAAGTTTTAGTTTATACCTACTAATCTGAAAATGAAAAGCTATAATAGAAGTAAAATTTTTTATCTTTTTAAGTAAAACCTCACACTTTTCTGGAAAAGTATCACTGATATTTTCCTTTAAAATGATAGAATATAACTAATTCTTTTCTCTTTGTCTTAATGGTTTTATAAAAATAGGTAATTCTTGAATGTGGTACAACTTCAAACATCACAAAAAGTAGATAGTAAAAAGCAAATCTCTTCTTCTTTACTCCAAATCCTAAAATCACCTTTCCAGAGGCAATCACTGTTACCAGTTTCTTGTATGTCCTTATGGAAAAAATCTATGCATATTTAAGTAATATAGATATATTTCTCCATTCATATTTTTATACATGATAGCATATTATGCATGCCCTTCTACAGCTTGCTTTTTGCAATTTAATAATATATCTAGGAAATTTTCTCTTATCAATGCAAAGTAATTTTGTTTCTTTCTTTCTATTCTCAGGAGGTACCAGAATGTACTTACCTGGCCTCCTACCAATAGGCATTTGTCTGGTGGCTTTTTTTTTTTTCAGCATATTACAGGACTAGAGATGTTTAGGTTACACATATTGCCTTTGCCCCGACCAAGTCAGAGCTTCAAGCGTGTCCATCCCCTAGATAGTGCGCACTGCACCCATTAGGTGTGAATATACCCATCCCCTCCCTCCCCGCTCCCCGGCCCCAACTGCCTGACACCCGATGAATATTACTACTATATATGCACTTAAGTGTTGATCAGTAAATACCAATTTGATGGTGAGTACATGTGGTGCTTGTTTTTCCAAGCACCTTGGGATACTTAGTAGAATGGGATACTTAGTAGAATGGGCTCCAGCTCTATCCAGGATAAAACAAGAGGTGCTAGATCACCATTGTTTTTTGTGGCTGAGTAGAACTCCATGGTATACATATACCACATTTTATTAATCCACTCATATATGATGGGCACTTGGGTTGTTTCCACATCTTTACAATTGTGAATTGTGCTGCTATAAACATTTGAGTACAGGTGTCTTTTTTATAGAACGTCTTTTTTTTCCTTTGGGTAGATGCCCAGTAATGAGATTGCTGGATCAAATGGTAGTTCTGCTTTTAGCTCTTTGAAGTATCTCCATATTACTTTCCGCAGAGGTTGTACTAGTTTCCAGTCCCACCAGCAATGTTCCTATCTTGCCGCATCCATGCCAACATTTATTGTTTTGAACTTTTTGATAAAAGCCATTCTCACTGGAGTTAAGTGATATCTCAGTGTGGTTTTGACTTGCATTTCCTTCATGATTAGAGATGTTGAACATTTTTTCATGTTTGTTGGCCGTCAGTCTGTCTTCTTGGTTTCTTTTGTTATTGCAATGTGTGTTTGCATCTTTATGTTCATGTGAAAATATATCTTTAAGATAAATTTTTGGCATAGAATTGCCAAGTCAAAAAGCATATGCATTTTAAAATTTGATTGGTGCTTTTCAAATTGCCCTTCAGGGAGTGTAGACCAATTTGCTCTTTCACCAACAATGGCACCAGGCCCCCTCAACATCATCAGGGCAGCATTATGCTTCCTGAATTTTTCCAATTATGTAAGTGTCTACTGCGTCTCATTAAACTTTGAATTTGTATTTATCTTAATAGAGTAAGATTGAGCATCTTTTCATTTGTTTATGAATGCTTTATACTTCCTTTATTACAAACTGTTCAAATAATTTGTCCATTTTTTATTTGAATATATATTTTTTCTAATAATCTGTATTAGTTCTTTTTATATTAAAGAGTCTAACCTTGGGCGTGTGCGTTATTTTTCCCAGTTAGTCATTTGTTGTTTACTTTGTTATAGTATAATTCTTAATTCTTTCTTTTTTGGTTAAGTTTATTAGAAATATAGGAGACCATTGCATTTCTCCAGGTGGGAGGGTAAGTTGGCTTGGGCTGGAGGGAAGCTAGTGGACATGGGGAGGAGTAGCAGGTTTGAGGATGTTGATATTATGACACTGCTACCAACAAGCTTGGCTGATGCATCAATATTAAATATGGTGGCAGGGAGGGGGGTGGGTGAGGTGAGGGAAAGAGAGGTTGACTCTGAGGTTTTTGGGCTGAGTAACCAGGTGGACAACGATGCCACAGAAAGATAGGAAGGACTTTAGGAAGAGCCAGTCTCTCACCTGTTTGAAAACATGCTTCCACATGCCTGGTTTCATGATGCCATATACATTCAGGTCTTGTTCATTCATTGTCTACTGAAGTTCCTTCCATCAAAGTAAAATGTTGAGTCAGACTAAGCATTTAGCAAGTCTGAAACAGTCGTTACTACGTTGCATATGTTCCCAGGGAATGACTTGAGCGATCAAGAGACCTAACATAATACCTACCATGGCCTGGCCCCACCCTGAGTCTGCTTTTGATCTCTTGTGGGGACTTCAGCAAACTCTATGCCATAAATGGGGACACTCTGACACACCTCTGTGTCTGGGACTGACTTAATTTGACTAGTATTCCCTGAATTCACAGGTATTTGAAGAATCAAGTCAGTTTAGCAACTTGGCCTAGTAAAACAATAACAAAAAAAATCAGGCTGGTTTGTACATGTCCACAGGGCATGGCCTGTGAGCTCAGCTGGTAAAGGCAGAGGAAGGGGTTGGTCTTTTAAAAGCATTTAAAAATACAAAATTCCACAAAGATGATTAATACTTCCTCTCAACATAATGGGTGTTGGCATACAATGTGAAGAAAATCTTACTGAAAAAGAAAAAATGATGTTATGGAGTGACTTCCTCTGGGAATTTAAGCCAATCTCGAGGAAATATTTGAAAGTCTGTTTTAGTCCCTATTTTATTGTTGTTCTTTTTGAGACAAAGTCGCCCCTGGCTAGAGTGCCAAGGCATCATAGCTCACAGCAACCTCAAACTCCTGGGCTCAAGCGATCCTTTTTTTTTTTTTTTTTTTTTTTGAGACAGAGTCTCACTTTATTGCCCAGGCTAGAGTGAGTGCCGTGGCGTCAGCCTAGCTCACAGCAACCTCAAACTCCTGGGCTCAAGCAATCCTGCTGCCTCAGCCTCCCAAGTAGCTGGGACTACAGGCATGTGCCACCATGCCCGGCTAATTTTTTCTATATATATTAGTTGGCCAATTAATTTCTTTCTATTTATAGTAGAGATGGGGTCTCGCTCTTGCTCAGGCTGGTCTCGAACTCCTGAGCTCAAACGATCCGCCCACCTCGGCCTCCCAGAGAGCTAGGATTACAGGCATGAGCCACCGCGCCCGGCCTCAAGCGATCCTTCTGCCTCAGCTTCCTGAGGAGCTGGGACTACAGGCACACGCCACCATGCCCGGCTAATTTTTCTATTTTTAATAGAGACAGAGTCTTGCTCTTGCCCAGACTGGTCTCAAACTCCTGAGCTCAAGCGATCCTCCTGTCTCCCAGAGTGCTAGAATTACAGGCAAGAGCCACCATGCCTGGCCCCTATCTTTTTCCTTTTTTTTGACAGTAAATTGAGTACACAGCATTCATTATTGGACATGCTTAAGATCGGCTGCTGACTGACAATTTGGTTCACCTGCTGAGGTGAATTATCTTTTCTCTTTTTTTTTGAGAAATGGTCTTATTCTGTCACCCTGGCTGGAGTGCAGTGCAGTGGTGTGATGATAACTCACTGTAGCCTCAAACTCCTGGTTTTAAGTGATCCTCCTGCCTCAGCCTCTCAAGTAGCTGGGACTATAGGCACACACCACCATGCCTGGCTAATTAAAAAAATTATTTTTTTTTTCAGAGATGGAGTTTCATTATGTTGCCCAGGTTGGTCTTGAACTTCTGGCCTCAAGCAATTCTCCTTGCCTTGGCCTCCCAAAGTGCTGAAATCACAGGCATGAGCTGATGTGCCAGGCCTATCAACTGCTTTTGCTATTTTTTTGCCTGGTCCCTAGTTGTTCTCATGAAGTCTATTTTATTGCTTGATGCACTGCTATATTTGAAGTGAGATTAAGTTTAGGTGTAGCCACGTGACTAAGAGTGAAGAACAGGAGCGGAAGGACCAACCTGAGGCGGACAGAGTGAGAGGTCCCCTACACATGCGATGTTGGGAGGCAGAGAGGTACCACATTGCCTTGCTGGCTTCTGAGATTTTCTTCCGCTGGGCTGAATGGTCACACCACAGAAATCACACTCTGTGACATGAAGGTGTTATATCTAGATGGTTACTGTTCAAATGCCTTATTCTAAACTGAAAGTTAAAAAGACCTGTTAAGTCACATATCCACATAAACACGTTGACTGGAATCAACTCTCACCTTGCCAAGCAGGTATATGGGACACTAAAGGGGCCCAAGAGGCAGACAGGACCACGCACTGTCATTTCCAGGTGGGGCACGCTAGCGGGCCAGCGGGGAAGAACACAACACCTCTGCTAGACTCTAACTAAGTGCCCCAAGGAGAGGGGCTACAATTGCTTGTCCACTATGGTACCCTTGACAGCTAAAGCCATACCTGGAACATACCAGTGGTCATTCTTTAAACATTTGTTGAGTGAAGGAACATGTGAACTGGGCAGAGGGAGAGGAGTAAATATTCATAAAGAGCCAGGGAGTGGCCAGGCGCAGTGGCTTATGCCTGGAGGCTCTAGGGTTAGTCTGCCAGAGGGCCTTCTGGAGGATCCTGAGATATTCTTTGATGTTGTCAGCCTCTCAACAAGGCAGGAAGTGTTAAGTGACTCTCAGCATGAACACCTCCAGCAGTATCTGCCTCACTTTCCTGAGGACAGTATTGAGCAGCAAAATGAGCTCATCCTCGCCCTGTTCAGTGGAGAGAACTTCCACTTTGGGAACCCTCTGCACATTGCCCAGAAGCTTTTTCGAGGTCCATAGCTCAGGATTCTTTTTTGAGAGGAGTGTAGGAACTTATTCACCTATGTGGATATTTCTTTCTTCATTTTATTCTATTTATTTTCATGTACAGGTACTGAGCCAGCAGAGAGTGGTTTTGTATAACACTTTGCTGCCTAGGCCATTTAAAAAATAATAATGTATTAATTTATATAGAAAATATGTAATAAGCACTCAGCTTTGTAACCACCACCCAGATCAAGGAATAAAACATTTCTGGCATCCCCCCCACCAAAAAAAAATCCTAGCATTCTGGGAGGCTGAGGAGGGAGGATTGCTTGAGCTCAGAAGTTTAAGACCAGCCTGAGCAAGAGCAAGACCCCATCTCTACTAAAAAATAGAAAGAAATTAATTGGCCAACTAAAAATATATAGAAAAAATTAGCCGGGCATGGTGGCGCATGCCTGTAGTCCCAGCTACGTGAGCCCAGGAGATTGAGGTTGCTGTGAGCTAGGCTGATGCCACAGCACTATAGCCTGGGCAACAGAATGAGACTCTGTCTCAAAAAAAAAAAAAAAAAGAGCCAGGGGTTGTCAGGGGCTGCTTGACACCAGCCCGTCCCATTACAAATCTTCCCTGAGACTTGGCTCCAGAGAGCCATCTACTCAAGTGAGGGAAAATAAGAAAAGGACTCAATGACAGCTTCTGGGAAAATGACAAAAAACAATATGACAAATGCAAAAAAATTTAAAAAAAAAGAAAATTAGGGGAATGATCACCTGTATGGAAAACTTGTAACATCTTTTTTTAAAAAAATTACTTTTAGAGTGAGATAAAAAATATCTATAGTAAAGTTTGCTAATCTTAAGTGAACAGCTCTATGAAAATTGTTTAAAGTGACTTTGTTTGTCACCTTATTGGCTTGCTGGATTTTACAAAATCTCAAGTGGGACACTTTGTTTTACAATCCCGCAAGATGTGCCATTTTGTTCTGTGGCTTCACATATCCTGGAATACTTTGCACCTCTTTATTTCTCCCTCTGACAGATGTTTATAAAGGGCTGCCTGTGTGCCAAGTGTGGTGCTCAGTGCTGGGGATGTGACAGAGCCGAGAGAGACAGCCTCTGCCCCAGGGAGCCCGTGCTCGGGATCTTGCCAAAGAGGGAAATCGGGAAGCAGGAGTCATGCAGGAGTGGGAAGCCAGAGGGTAACGAGAGGTGAAACATCTAGAAATAAGTCATTAAGAGTCTGAGGAACTGAACCTCAGAAAAAGGCAAACCATGGCAGTAAGCACCTTCCTACTCAAATGGAACTCAGGCCTTCTCTCCCCGGCTGTGTTCTTTCTGTTCTTCCCCACCCTGCCCCAGTGAGGGGTGTCCTTCTCCAGCACTGCCAGAGTCCCAGGCATCAGCCTGGCCCCGTGCCCCACACATCCGATCACCACATCCTAAATACCTCCCCAAAGAGCTTTCAAATCTATTTTCTCCTGTCCACAGCTGTATGGGTACCCCTGTGCAATCATCACCCAGGACAAGATACCGGACATTCCCAGCTCCCCTGTTATATTCTTTAAATCAGGGAAGAGAAGAAGAATGTTTTTATTCTGAGAGTAGATCATTTAGTTTGTTACTTTGCTATTTTGTTGGTTCTGAGCCACTGACTGTTCCCAGTTCTGAACACCCAGATATCTTTCCTAACAACGTGTTCAAGGTTTATCCAGATGCCAGGAAAGCAGAATATATATATGTACTTCAATGAAGCCTAAAGCCCTTACCGAGTGGGTGAGAGACCAGTGTAACCCCAGAGTGGGAATGGACATACCAGCTGTCCTAGCCGATTATATTTTCCCCAAGATGGCAGCCACACCAGGTTCCATCCCATGTGCCCCTCTACAATGTGATCTTGTCACTCTCCCATCAAGAGCTGGGATCCTGTCCTCCCCTTGAATCTGGGCCAGGTTTAGTAACTTGCTTGTCCAAGAGAATGTGGTGGAAGTGACCTGAGACTTCTAAGGACAGGTCACAATAAGCCTTGCAGTTTCTGCCTGGGAATCTCGCAGTCCTCACTCCTGGAATGCTCCTTCTTAAGCCCAGCTATCAGGCTGTGAAAAGCCACACAGTGAGGCCACATGTGAGCGCTGTGGGGGACAGATCCAGCAGAGCGCCCAGCCAACAGCCAGCTTCAGTGCACGTCAGGAGAGTGAGCCACCTTGGCTGCTCAGCCAGGCTGGGGCTCTGGAAGATTGGAACCCCAGCTGATGGCTAACTGCAAGTGCATGGGAGACCCCAAGTGAGGACTTCCCAGTCAAGCTCAGTCAACTCACAGGACTGTGGATGGCTCGTTACACAGTCATAGATAACTGAAACATTCTGGGTGAGATCGGGGTCAGGAAAAATAAAACCAACAAACGCATATTGAGCATAAGACTTTGAATGATACAGAGTATGGACAGAGTTGAGATGGGGAGAAGGGATATTTGCATAAAAGAGTAACAGATGGTTCAAGGTATGCGACTTGCATGTGACTCCTTGCAGGGTGTGCAGGGGACAAAAACACCAGTGAAGGCTGAGAAGTCTTCATGGAGGAGGTGAGACTTGAAATGGGAATTCAAAGATAGGCGAGTGGATTCAGGCAGAGAAGAAGCGTGAGACATATATATAGGTACGGTTTTAGAAACAGGCTCAAGACTGAATAGATGGACTTGGCTGGAACAGAGTTTATAAACTCATATAGTGGGTAATAAAGTTGGATGAACCTTGAATAACAAGAATAACTACTTACCAAGAAAAAGATCAGGGAAAGAGTTTATTTGTTTGTTTGTTTGTTTGTTTGTTTTGAGTCAGAGTCTTACTCTGTTACCCAGGCTAGAGTGCCATGGCATCAACCTAGCTCACAGCAACCTCAAACTCCTGGGCTCAAGCGATCCTGCTGCCTCAGCCTCCCAAGTAGCTGGGACTACAGGCATGTGCCACCATGCCCGGCTAATTTTTTCTATATATTTTTAGTCTGCCAATTAATTTCTTTCTATTTTTAGTAGAGACGGGGTCTCCCTCTTGCTCAGGCTGGTTTCAAACTCCTGACCTTGGCTGATCCGCCCGCCTCGGCCTCCCAGAGTGCTAGGATCACAGGCATGAGCCACCACGCCCGGCCAGGGCAAGAGTTTTAGATTGAAGAGCCGTTTGTGTTTAGGTGAGAAGTGAGGCCACAGAGGTGAAGGCCTTGAAAGAAAAGAGCCCCCAAATCACTTTGTTTGTGGGGAGTATATAATCCTTTAAACTGATTGTTCATCTTTTATAAAACCCAGTTTCCTCAAAAGCACTGCATAGCAGGAGGAAGGCAGGCCACCCTTGGAGGGAGAACTACCCAAGATTATCACCATTAAGGAGAAAGAGCTAATCGTGGGTGGTTCCATCCTAACAAAAGAGAAAGGTAGGGGTCACAAGTAACCTCGTTGGAGCTGAGGCCGTGGGCCACCCTAGCTATTTCAGTTACTCTGGAAGCCAGTTCCAGAAAGAGGCCATATTCGCTTTAGCCAAATACTCCAGGCTTATGATTTTTTAAAGATGTCTTAGGGTGGGTGCTCTGGAAACATGCTGAGATGGGGTGTGGGGTATAAGATATTCATTAGCAATTGACACCTTTAAAGAGAAATGGAAGAATTTAGGAATAGGTAGAGAGGAAGTTGAAATGCGATACAGACCCAACAAAGCCTTGGCCATCCTGACAAGGCGCTCTGGTGTGAATATTGTCCATTAGAGGGGTGTCCTGACCTGGGCTGCAATGACTGGGCCTTTATACCCACGACTCACTTATCCCCGGGTGTGGGCTGCCCAGGAAGGGTGAGGAGACCCTCTGCGTGTGAGACAGACCCTAACAGAGCTGCCAGCTCTGTTAGGAGGTCGGGCATCAAATCCTCCCCTGAAGTGGTAGAAGGGAGTTTTGGCTGCCCATGTCCAACACCAAGGGCAAAGCTCAAAGTCATATCAAGGAGAAGAATACACTTTCCTTTTATGAACCTAGACTGATGTTTACTTTGGTGAGTGTGTTTGCTTATTCACTTACAAAAATGAAATCGGTTGCACTGATCATTGGTAGGAAGGTGGAGTTCCCAGTACAAGAGTCTGGAGCCCACCATCTCCACATCTCTGCGCCCGGAATCTGTTCCTTCTGTTGGCAGATGGTCAGTCACGTGGCTGGAAGTCTAGAAAGAGAGGTATGGTGTGATAAGAAAATACATTTGGTCTTTGACCCTGGTTCCTGGCACAGAACTTGAAAAACCATTTGGAATTTTTCTTTGTTATGCTAATTGGGGAAAGGAGAAGAATAGGTAGGTTTAGGATAGGAGATGATTGCAAAAAAAATAAACCTGGATTAGAGGGTTAGAATAGGTCAGATCCATCTCCAACCTCCTAGGAGGGGAGAGAGCCTGGAGATTGAGTTCCATCGCAGTGACAAGTGATTTAATAAACCACGACCACTTTATGAAATTTTGACTAAAAAAATTCTGAACCAAGGGATTTGGGGGAGCTTCCTGGTTGGTGGACACACTGATGGGCCACTTAGGTGGCAAACTCCAGCTCTACGAGGACAGAGGCTACTGTGCTTAGGACCCTTCTGGCCCTCACTCTATACGCCTCTTCATCTGGCTGTTCATTTGTATCCTTTACTAAAAAGTGGTGATTGTGGCCGGGCACAGTGGCTCGCGCCTGTAATCCTAGCACTCTGGGAGGCCGAGGTGGGAGGATCACTCAAGGTCAGGAGTATGAAACCAGCCCGAGCAACAGCGAGACTCCGTCTCTACTAAAAAATTAGAAAGAAATTAATTGGCAGGCTAAAAATATATAGAAAAAATTAGCCAGGCATGGTGGCACATGCCTGTAGTCCCAGCTACTTGGGAGGCTGAGGCAGAAGGATTGCTTGAGCCCAGGAGTTTGAGGTTGCTGTGAGCTAGGCTGATGCCACGGAACTCTAGCCTGGGCAACAGAGTGAGACTCTGTCTCAAAAAAAAAAAGTGATAATTGTTAAATATAGTGTTTTCCTGGGTTCTGTGTGTTGTTCTGGGAGTTATCAAACCTGAGGGGGGCACCAATCGTGGGAGCCCCTGAATTTGTAACCAAGTTGGACCGAAGTGCAGGTGGCCCCGGAACTTGTGACTGGAATCTGATGTGGGGACAGTCTTGTGGGTCCGTGCTAACTGTAGGCAGTGTCGCAATTGAATTGAATAGCAGGACACCCTGCTGGTGTTGGAGAATTGGTGTTGGGAAAAGCAAGGGGTCAGCGGAGGGGTTGGGGGGGGGACGCAGATGGAGAGGGTGGGAAAACGCAGCGGGGACTGTCCCGCTGAAGTCCTGTGTCCGTAAGGCCCTGCCCTTGTGTACTAAAGAGGAAGACGTCGTTGTGCTGGAGACAGAACCTCTGATCCCCTACCCTTTTGTACTTCAGGAAGAGATCTGCCCTCACATTCAGGGCTGCCTGCACTGGGAGCTAAGCCAGGGGGCAACCACGAAAGGGAGAGAGCCGCATCCTAGCTGATTTGAAAGGAAGAGGGAGTGAGTTCAGGCCGAGACGGGGTTAAAGGGGAGTTAATGTCTGCAGTCCACGGACCTGGTTCCATGGATGGGGCCCTGATTCTCTTTGGGTTCTCCCACCTCTCCTACCCTCCGTGTATGCGGGTTGGGATGGGCTGACCCCATGCCCTGGCTCCTAACCCAACCCCTGATTGGTTCAGAGAGAGGTATGGCTCACTACCTGTGCCAGGCCAATCGGAGGCAGGAAGCACCACTCTAGGAATTTCACTAGCACTATTGGGGGAAAAAATATACCTTTCTTTAATCTGGAATATATATATATATATAAAACAAATTAGTGAATTATTAAGAGTTATACATAAAATAGCCAAATATAAAATAGTTATAAAATGGCCAAGCAAACTGAAAATAAGTATTAACTATTATTTATATGGAAATATCTACATGACAATTAAGTGATATAACGCATGAAAAGCTCTTAGGATAAGGTCTAGTACATAGTAAGTGCTCAATAAAAGTTTTTTTTTATCAACAATAACAATGTCTTAAATTCACTTCATTATAAGTCTATGAAATATGTAATAAGTGCTTGATGTACTTTCACTAGGTAAAAGTCATTTTGCTGGGCTGTATAGGAAATAGAAAGTTGAATGCAGTATCATATTAGTTAGGGTTCTCCAGGGATAAAGAATCCATATACAGTTATGCATTATTTAATGACTGGAGTACATTCTGAGAAATGTATTTCTCAGAATGTACTCCAGGCAATTCTGTTGTGTGAATATAACAGAGTGCACTTACACAAACCTAGATGGTATAGCTACTACCACACGTAGGCTGTATGGTATGGCCTATTGCTCCTAGGCTGCAAACCTGTACAGCATGTGACTATACTGAATACTGTACTGTAGGAAATTATTAATATAATACATTATAGTGTTAGTCATCTAAACATATCTAAACATAGAAAAGATACAGTAAAAAAACAGTGTTATAATCTCATGGGACCACCATCGTATATGCAGTCCATTACTGACCAAAACATCATGATGATACGGTACATGACTCTGTCTGTGTACATGTATATATTTATATTTATGTAAATGAGAACCAACCATATATATTATATATAAATATATTATATATATATTTACTATAAGAATTAGCTCATGCAATGCTGGAGGCTGAGAAGTCCACAGTCTACCAACTCCAAGCTGGAGAACCAGGAAAGCCAGTGGCATAATTCTACCCAAGTCCAAACACCTGAGAACCAGAGGACCTGATGGTATAAGTTCCAGTCGGAGTCCAGAGCCTCAGAACCAGGAGTACTGATGCTCAAGGGCAGGAGAAGATAAGTGTCCCAGCTCAAACAGAAAGAGGGTAAATTCTCCCTTCCTCCATATTTTTGTTCTAGTCTGGCCTTCAACAGATTGGGCGACACCCACCCACACTGGGAAGAGCCCGTCTGCTGTACTGGGTTCAACAATTCATATGCTAATCTCTTCTGGAAACACCCTCACAGACACACTCAGAAATCATGTCTACCCAGCTATCATGTTTACCCAGTCAAGGTGACACATAAAATTAACCATCACAGTTATGCATCATTGAGAGAAACATCAACTCTTCTAGAGAAGAGAAGACAATTAGATCAATAACAAAGTACTGGCCAGGCACGGTGGCTTGCACCTGTAATCCTAGCAATCTGGGAGGCTGAGGCGGGAGGATTGCTTGAGCTCAGGAGTTCGAGAGCAGCCTGAACAGAGTGAGACCCCGTCTCTACTAAAAAATAGAAAGAAACTAGCTGGACAACTAAAAATATATATAAAAAATTAGCCGGGCATGGTGGCATGTGTCTGTAGTCCCAGCTACTCGGGAGGCTGAGGCAGAAGGATTTCTTGAGCCCAGGAGTTTGAGGTTGCTGTGAGCTAGGCTGACGCCACAGCACTCTAACCCAGGCAAGAGGGCAAGACTCAGTCTCAAAAAAAAAAAGAGGAAAAAAAACCAACAAAAAACCAAAGCACTGGACCATAGGAGGGATACCAAGTGTCATGGAGACTCCGACAAATCAGGGGGAACTTCAGAGAGGAAGAGGCATTTATCCCGGACCTTTAAGGATGGATGGGGCTTCAGCTGGCAAACATGAGAGAGGGGGTGAGGCCCGCCCCAGGTAGAAGACTAGGGGCACACAGAATCAGAGGAGACTGAGGACCAGGCGTGGGAACAGGATTCTCCGGTCTGTCTGGAAGACAAAATGGTGTCAGGGGAGCTCGTGCACGTCGGCCTGGAAAGGCTGGTTGGAGCCAGAGCGTGGAGACCTCGGATGCCGAGAGAACCCTTCAAGAACACTTGAAGGTGTTTGTACTGAAAGAATATGGCTAGAGGAAGTTTCAGGAAGACTGATCTGGAAGCATTCTGCTTCTGCTGTATTGAAACAAAGAGGAAAATTCCTTTTGTATAGGAAAACGGTTAGTTCTCATTTCACAGATGTGATCACGACTTGCGTTAGGCCAGAACAAACTGTTCATCTTCAGACCTGAAGTCCAGTGCTTTTTCCATTTTGGTAGCATTTTGAAAGGTCTTGCCACTCCTAGTAATGTTATCTGGAAGTTGTAGAAATCTTGAAAAACAAAGTCAGAAGTGATACTCCTCTTCCAAAAATAGTGTATTTTTGAGCTCCTTTAACTGGACGTGTGTCATCTATAGTCACAGGTAGCAGTTTTTATTTTACAAATACTTGTATGGCACTTACTATGGTGCCAGACACTACTCTAGGCACTTAAAAATATTAATTCATATAATTATCATAAAAAGTCCATGGAGAGGGTACTGCTATTATTGCCATTTTAAGTGTGGGCAGTCAGAAAGTTTGAGTAACTGGTTCAAGATCTTACAGCCATAAGTGGTGGTGGGGGCAGGATTTGAACCCTGGCATCTGGCTTCAGAATTTATACCTGTGGGTCTCAAAGGGACCCACTGGGAGCTTGGGGAGGTGAGTAGCTCCCCCAGGGTTGGGAAGGTGCCCTGAAACCAGACATGGGCTAGAAAGAGCTGCTTTCCTTTCCATTGCAGAAGGGGCTGGTAGGTAGGGGACCTGCTTTGACCAATTGTGCTTTCCAGAGACTGGCCAGTCAGGACCTTGTAACAGAATCATCCCCCATGCCCCACAACCTTCCCCTCCCAGCTCCCCACTCCAAGTTGATATTAAAGATTGGTTTCCAGGTTTGCTTCTAAAGAATGAGAATATCCATAGGAAGGTTAATTTACCTCTATTCATTCATACCTTGCAGAGACTTGTTTTATTTACACTTCCCAACTGTAATATCTGAGGAACCCGGGGCATTTTCCCTGGAATATATCAAAGGATGGATAAATTGATCCTTTCAGGGTTGGCTTAAACCAGGGTGGCTATGAAGAAATGAACTCTATGATGTCTCTGAGGGAATTTCCAAGAGTGGAAGTCCAAAGAACATTTTGAAAAGAGAGACAGCCCTACTTGAATGGATATGATCTCTTATGTCACCTGCTTTAACATATTTGTTTTAAAAAGACTCTTGCATTCTTTTATGAACCTTTTATAACAAAGGCTGCTAGTGTTCAGCAATACCAAGCTATCCTCTTCTTCTGGTCTCACCACCAGACTGCCCTTCCCAGGCCCCTGTTGTCTAGGTGGGATAATAAAACAAGTCTTGGCCAATAGAATGTGGAGAGAAGTGATGTGTGGCATTTCCAGACCTGGCTCCTAACCCGTCCTTTGGTTACTCTGTGTGTTTGTCTTCCTTTGCCTGTTGGTTGGATGCAAAGAATCTTCTGAGGATGGAAGAAAGAACCACCAGATGGAAGAAGCCTGGATCACTGAGTAACAATGTGGAGCAGAATCCTTTATTTCCCCACCCACCACCTGACCAATATTGTATTGTGGCTCTTTTTTAGTTAAGCCAATGAGATTTGGGTAGTGTATGTTACAGTAGTAGGCCTCTCCTAATACATACCTACCTCTTAGATTTTGATGAAATTGCCTCTAACTCTATAAGAGATACCTACTCTGTGTCTGAACCTCAAATCTGCAGAGCACTGGACACAACTGCTCTTGGAATTATCTAACACTGGTGCTATATATATAAAAATATATATATTTAATTGACAAGTAAAAAGTATATACATTTGTGATATACTGCATGAAGTTTTGATATATGTATAAATGGTAGAATGGCTAAATCCAACTCTTTAACATATGCATTACCCCTCATACTTATCCTATTGGAGGGGGTAAGAACACATAAAATCCACTCTCTTAGCAAGTTTCAAATATACAATATATTGTTAACTGTAGTCACCATTATATACTCATGATCTTTTGAACTTATTCCTTCTGTCTAACTGATACTATGTGTCTTTTGATCAACATCTCCCCAATTCCCCACCCCAGCCACCATTAAATGGTAACCATCATTTTATTCTCTGTTTCTAAGAGTTTGACTTTTTTAGATTCCACAAGTGAGATCATGTGATATTTGTCTTTCTGTACCAGACTTATTTCACTTAGCATAATGTCCTCCACGTTCACTCATAATGACATAAATGATAGGATTTCCTCCTTTATAGGTCTAAATAGTGTTTCATTGTGTATATATACCACATTTTCTTTATCCATTTATCCATCGATGGAAACTTAGGTTGATTCCATATCTCAGCTATTGAGAATAGTGCTGCAAATAAACACAGGAGTGCAGATATATCTTTGACATACTGATTTCATGTGCCTTCCATATATACCCAGTAGTGGGATTGCTGGATCATATGGGAGATTTGTTTTTTTTTTTTTTTTGAGACAGAGTTTCACTTTATTGCCCAGGCTAGAGTGAGTGCCGTGGCGTCAGCCTAGCTCACAGCAACCTCAAACTCCTGGGCTCAAGCAATCCTGCTGCCTCAGCCTCCCAAGTAGTTGGGACTACAGGCATGTGCCACCATGCCCGGCTAATTTTTTTTTCTATATATATATTAGTTGGCCAATTAATTTCTTTCTATTTATAGTAGAGATGGGGTCTCGCTCTTGCTCAGGCTGGTCTCGAACTCCTGAGCTCAAACGATCCGCCCACCTCGGCCTCCCAGAGAGCTAGGATTACAGGCTTGAGCCACCGCGCCCGGCCAGGGGAGATTTGTTTTTAACTTTTTGATGGACCTCCATACTGTTTTCCATAGTGGCTGTATTAATTTACATTCCTACTAACAAGGGTCCCCTTTCATCCACATCCTCACCAATGCTTATCTTTTATCTTTTTTATAATAGCCATCCTGACAGGTGTGAGTGATGTCTCATTGTGGTTTTAATTTGCATTTCCCTGATGATTGGTGATGTTGAACATTTTTTCATATGCTATTGAGTTGTTTGAGTTTCTTGTATATTTTGGATTATTTGGATAGCTTGCAAATATTTTCTCCCATTTTATATAGATTGTCTGTTCATTGATTATTTTCTTGCTATGCAGAAGCTTTTCAGTTTGATATAATCCCATTTGTCTATTTTTGCTTTTGTTGCCTATGCTTTTTGGGTCATATTCAAAAAAACTTTGCTCAGAGCAATGTCATGGAGCTTTCCTCCTGTGTTTTCTTCTAGTAGTTTTATAGTTTGGGGTCTTATGTTTAAGTCTTTAATCTACTTTGAGATGACTTTTGTGTATGGTTTGTGCTATACTTCCTTTGGTTCCCCAGGCAAGCTCCTCCCAATTCAGTTTCTATTTCACTGTAAATCAGTGTCAATCAGTCCAAGTGCCTTAGCAGGAGATTTCTGTGAGGGCACTGAGCTGTTTCTGATGAAAGGCTTTGATGTTCAGGATTCCCTGCATCCCAGTTTTTCACCTCTTGTCTCCTACAACTCTGTTAACAGGTCTCTGAGGTTCACTGCCCCCTGGAAACTTGCTGAAATCTTTCTCATGTTTTCTTGAATGTGTAATTTTAGATTATGAACTGTCAGTACACAGCAGAGCCTAACCCACAATGCCAGAACTTTCAATAACATTACCAGCCCACTGAGTTCCCAGAGAATTAGAAATCTATTTTCACATCACCCTCAAGTTATCTTTTGTATCCTCAGGGAGAGAGATGCACAAATTCATCCTGTTTATGTTGCAAAATGAGTGAGAGTGCAAACAAATCATTTGGACAGAAGTGACAAAATTCTCATGTATTAAGCTCAACAACCCTCAGTAGACTTAGTAAATAAATGAATTTCTCTGGGTGCTCAAACTTGCCAAATCTGTGTTTTATCAACTTGGCTAGGTAGACTTTACTGAGTTAGCAATAAAAGGTGGATAGAGGTCTGGATATTGTTGTCTGTATGTCTCCCAGAGGGGCCCTGTAGCAAAGACCCCATCTGCTAGATAGCTCCATGTGTCAGTTAGCTGCTGACAGTTGTGGTGAAATGAGGAAGTTTTGTGGTATTTTGCCTCCAGCAAAAATGTTTACAGTAGTATCAAAATCAGAGTGGGCCCATGGGCATGTATTTTTGCTGAAAAGAAACAATTGAGAACTACTGATATAAATAGCCATGGATTTCTTGAGACTAAGCATGCAAACACTTCTATACATGCAATAATTTGAATTGCTTGTCACATCGTCAGAACTATATTCCTTTTATGTGAAACACTGAATGACAGATAAGTCATCTTAGAGACATTCTAGTTTAATCTCTTCATGTGACAGTCACACACATAAAAATTCGTAGAACTGGGAAGAAAATCAAGAGTTCTGAGGCAAAAATTTAAAGGGGCCTCCAAAGTGGGTTATGTTATTGCTCTGACCTTCACAAATGTAGGCAAATTCATGCCTCTGAGGATTAAATTGATGTTAGGAGGAATATGATTACATATAAAAGGACTCCATAAGCTATGAAGCAGTATATCAAATGAAAGTTATCATTGCTTCTTTTATCATAAACATTTGTTGAACATCTATAATATCCCAGGCACTGTTCTTAGTCATTTACATTCATCAGCAAACACTTCAAAGTCCATGAAGCATATATTCTAGTGCCAGACAGACAATTTATTATACACTTCTAATATAAGGTCAGGAGGTGACTGGTGATGCTTTGATATAGAAAAAAAAACAAGGTCAATATGTAGAAGGGACAGGTGCTGCTATTTTCCATGGTGTGGTCAGGGAAGGCGTCGCTGAGGAGGTGACATTTGATAGGAATCCTGAGAGGTGGGAAGAAGAGAGCCCTGAGGGGACCTGAAGGGAGAGGGTGGAGACATGAATGTGGAGTGTTCTGCAGGAAGGTGTGATTTACAGCCATGGACTTGGATGAGGTCATCTAGAGAGAGAATGTTGGGAGAGGATCTAGGGGCACTCCTAGGGGAAGGTACAAAGAGGAAGAAGAACCATCAGTAGAAACCAAGAAGAAGGAATAAGCCAGGTGGGAACACAATCTAAAGTCAGCTGGGAGGTTGCCCCTAAAGCCAAGTAAAGAAAGGAGACTTGAGCAAGCGCTTACCCATATAAAACAAACAGTATAATTAAATCCCCAGCTTCCGCAACATACAAAAAAAGGTCCCACTTGGATTAAAAACTTAAATGTAAAGGGCAAAACTTAAAAAAAAAACTTTTTGAAGGAAATATAGGCAAATATTGTTGTGACCTCAATGAATAGAAGTATGTCTTTAAAAAGACACAAATAGTTCATACCAAAAAGGGGGAAAAAATTAATAAATTTTAGAATTCTATTTATCAAACAACACCATTTAAAAAGTGAAAAGACAAAGCACATACTGGGAGAAAGTATTTGCAGCACATATAATCATCAGAAGCTTCTTCATAATCTAGAACATATAAAGAACTCCAACAAATTAGTAAGAAAAGACAAATAACCCAATAGAAAAATGGGCAGATACAATAGGCGTTTCTCCTTAAAGAAACATGAATGGGCAAGAAACATATGAAAAGATGTTCAACCTTGTTAGTAATTTGGAAAAATGTGAATTTAAGTCCCCCCAAAATAACATTTTATACCCTAAAGATTAGCATAAATTAAAAAGTCTGACAATGTCAAGTATTGGCAAGGATATAGAACACGGGAAATATCATTCCCTGGTGGAAGTATAAAGTATACATAAATGGAAGTATAAATCAGCACAACCACTTTGGAGAGCAATTTTGGTATAATCTAATAAATTTGAAGATATACATAAGCTATGGCCCAGCAATCTCCTGGAAACTCTTGCCCATGTGCCCTGAACAAGAATTATTTATACCAGCACTATTTGTAATAGAAAAAACAGTGGAAACAACATAAATGTCACCAATATGAAAATAGATAAATAAATTGTAATATAGTCATTGTGGTAGCCAACCTCCCAGAAGGCCTTTGATCTCAATAATACTTCCTGGTATTTGCATGCTTATGTAGTTCCCTTCTACACTGAGTAGAGCTAACCTGTGAAACCAATAAGATATTTCAGAAATAATGGCCCATGACTTCCAAGGCTAGGTCATGAAAGTCATTGTGACTTCAGCCTTGTTCTCTTGAGTCACTCTCCCTGGAGGAAGCCAGTGGCCATGTTGTGAGGATACTCAAGCAGCCCTATGGAGATTTCCACATGGCACGCAACTGAGACCTCCTTCCAACAATCAGCACCAACTTGAGCCATCTTTGAAATGAACTCTCCAGCCCCAATCAAACCTTCAGATGACTGTATACTTAACTAATATTCTTCTTTCTCTCTCTCTTGCTTTTTATTTTTTATTTTTTCGAGACAAGGGTTTACTCTGTTACCTGGTCTACAGTACAATGGTGTCATCATAGCTCAGTGTAACCTCAAACTCCTGAGCTTAAGTGATCCTCCAGCCTCAGCCTCCCGAGTAGCTGGGACTACAGGTGTGTGTCACCATGCCCAGCTAATTTTTAAATTTTTTATAGAGACAGGGTCTTGTTATGTTGCTGGTCTCGAACTCCTGGACTCAAGCAATCCTCCCATCTCAGCCTGCCAAAGTGCTGGGATTAAAGGTGTGAGCCACTGCACCCTGCCTTAGCTAATATCTTGACTGCAACCCCATGTCAGTCCCTGACCTACAGAAACTGTTTATATTATTGTTTTGAGATGCTAAATTTTGGAGTAATTTGTTGCAGAGCAATAGGTATCTAATACAGGCATGTAATAGAATACTGCACAACAGTGAAAACTAGCTACAGTTTTAAGTGAAAATAATGTTGAGAGAAAAAGCAAGTTACAGTTATAGATATATACAGTAAGTAAACATTTACGTAATAAGGTTCTTAAATTAAAAATAATAATAGATTGTTAGAGATATACACCTATATGGTAAAATTATGTAAAATAGTAAGGGAATAATAAGTACAAAATTCAGGGGACTGGTTACTTCTGGGGGAGGTAGAAAGGGACAAGCAATCAGAAGACACACAAGAGTTTCTAGTGGGAATGTTTATTTGTCATATTAATCTTTTTTTTTCTTTTCTTTTTTTTTTTGAGACAGAGTCTCGCTTTGTTGTACAGGCTAGAGTGAGTGCCATGGCATCAGCCTAGCTCACAGCAACCTCAAACTCCTGGGCTCAAGCGATCCTTCTGCCTCAGCCTCCCGAGTAGCTGGGACTACAGGCATGCACCACCATGCCCGGCTAATTTTTTCTATATATATGTGAGTTAGCCAATTAATTTCTTTCTATTTATAGTAGAGACGGGGTCTCGCTCTTCCTCAGGCTGGTTTTTTGTGTTTTTTTTTTTGAGACAGAGTCTCGCTTTGTTGCCCAGGCTAGATTGAGTGCCATGGCATCAGCCTAGCTCACAGCAACCTCAAACTCCTGGGCTCAAGCAATCCTCCTGCCTCAGCCTCTCAAGTAGCTGGGACTACAGGCATGCCCCACCATGCCCGGCTCATTTTTTCTATATATATATTAGTTGGCCAATTAATTTCTTTCTATTTATAGTAGAGACGGGGTCTCGCTCTTGCTCAGGCTGGTTTTGAACTCCTGACCTTGAGCAATCCGCCCGCCTCAGCCTCCCAGAGTGCTAGGATTACAGGCGTGAGCCACCGCGCCTGGCTCAGGCTGGTTTTGAACTCGTGACCTCAAGCAATCCGCCAGCCTCGGCTTCCCAGAGTGCTAGGATTACAGGCGTGAGCCACTGCACCCAGCCCATCATATTAATCTTTATAGCTTTTTGAATGTATGAAAAATGTCATAACAGTTCTTTTGAAAAGAAAGTGGAATGATCAACTGTGTTCAAAGCAGCTGAGAGATCAATTATACGAAGGACAAAGGACTACCCACTGGATCTGTAAGCTTGAGGATATCAGCGACCCTAATGAATGCAATTTCTGTGAGTCATGGGTCAAAAATCCTGCCTAAACTGAGATGAAGAAAGAATAGGAGGTGAAGAAAGGCAACAGCAAGTAGCAACGACACTGAGATTCTTTGCAAAGAGGAGCAGAAAAATAGGGTGAACACATGAGGGAAAGAGTAGAATATATATTGTATTTTTGGACAAACAATTTTTGAAGGATCCAACAAACAGTGGAAAATGGATGTTTCAGGGGAGACAGTGAGAATTGCTTCCCTTCTTGAATACTTGTGAGATGATGAGATACACAGGACAAAAGTGAGGAAGGGAACCAGCCTTAGATAAGATTACAAATATTGTGTTTTGATATTACTAGTAGATCCGTGGTAGCACCAAAGCTGGGCAGCAGTCCTCATGTAGGGGAATAGAGAACACAGACTTACATGGTCTTCATTAAGGTAAGAATATCGGTGATGGGAAAGACATCAAAACCATCCCTGTTATCTGGAGGATGAAGTAAATTGTGAAGCAGATGCTTTGTTCCTAGGAGCCAGCTTTTTATTATTCCTTTATTTTGATCCATTTCTCCTCTTTCTTTCTTTTCAGATTCTCTTCTCAGTCTCAGCCTTTCACAATCTGATCTCAGGTAACAAAATCACATGGAAGTATAAGAAGTCAGCAAGCTCCTCTGGCTCCCTTTGGGAGAGCATTGGCCTTTAATTCAGTTCCATAGCTGATGTTCTCATTTGGAGCTTCTAGGTTTCTTCTCCCTCCACCATTGTGTGATCCCATGAATTTGAGGTCCTTAGGACAAGTTAGTGGACATCTTCTCAACTCAATTCAGATCCGCTTGAAAGGCAAGTGTTATGTTACAATTTAAACGGTGATATGTGAGAGCCAGCTACGAGGAAGCCACCCTTCTTCTCTGTAGAGGTGTAGTTGTATGGATGTGTCATGTATATTATATTATACAATCCGACCAACACTGGAGATAGAGCGAAACCATCCCTATACTCAGCCCACAGGGTCACCTGAAAGGTGAATGCTTTCATGATGTCAAACACCTGGGAAAAAGGTAAATCTTTCAGACCAGAAACTAGAATCAGGATGAAGGCTCTAAGTGACAATAAGAGGCCTGTTTTGGGGGCGAGGTTGTGGGGTCCAGGAGGAAGCTGGTAGTGGGAAATCAGCTATGACTATCTAAGGGGACAGGCCAGGGACACATTTTCTTTGGGATCCCAGCGGCAAAGGGAGCGGACCGTGAGCCTCAAGAGCAAAGAGGAAGCTACGGGGGATCACAGCTTGCTTCTTAGAGCTTGCTTTCGAGACAGCCTGTCCCCGTGTTCCTTGTATTCCCTCTGCTCAGTCACCTGTTCATCTCCACCTGCAGTCTGTGACGTCTTGCTAGTTCTTGCCTGTCTCAGCAATAACGGTATCTAACTTTACTGAACACATACTACGTGACAGGCACTGTTGTGGCCTACAAGTAAAAAGTCATCTGACAATGTGAGAGAACCCCCATGGGCTAGGGGACACTCAGGGGATAGTTAAAGCACCTTGACCAGCCACCCCTATGCACCAGATTCTAATTCTAGGACTAAACTTTGGAGATGCCAGTACTTTCTCAAACAGGGGATATGAGAGCCAAACAGGAGAGAATATTGACTCCTGGAAGCTGACAAATGAGGTCAGAACCAGGAAAACCTGCGGAGAGAAAAGAAGGGTCTAAGAAAACGTACTAGAAGACAGACAGACAATGGGAAATGCTGTCGTCGAGCACTTGAACAGTCACAGGGAGCAAAAGAATAGAGACGGGATGTTTAGGAAGAGAGTGCATTATATACATATATGTAGAAAAAGTGTTATCTTCCTAACAGCATTAGAGGTTTGCAAGTAAATTTGGTAGCCTCAATCTTTTATTTTTAATGTCTAATCTACTGTACTTCAATCCAGTTTGAAAGTAATAGCCTCTTCTATTACGTCAAGAACCACTACTTTGTACAAATCATTGTATGTTCTTCAAACCAGTTTTGGGGAACAAGAAATATTTTGCTGGTTCTATGGTACTTTTGAAAGGATTTTCTTATCACAGTTCTAACACTTCGATCTTTTATCTCTGTTGCTTTAAATTCATCTGACTAAAATTCATTCCAGTGGCCTAAAGTAAAACAAGGTCAGTCTATGCAAAGTTTTTGTTCTAAAAATTTCTGTTTCTATTCTTGCTCTGTTGGTGGGGGCTCCAAGGGTGGGGATCTCTGAGCTGGTTTTTTTTTTTTTTTTTTTGGTCTGTTCTTGTTTTCATGTCATGGGTCAGAAACTGTAGCATTTTTCTGCCTCTGAGCCAGAGAGAAAAAAGAAAAATGTGACATGTGTTTGTCCCCAGCTGCCTCCGGGGAGGGACAGGGTCAGATCTTGTCCCAAAGTGTATCTGGTCATGCATATTCTTTCAAAGTGTCCCCTAGTGATTACTTTTCTGAAATAGAGAAGAGACAACTGCAGATGGGGTGAGGGTAGTGGTGATCAGTGTCAGAGAGAGTGCGGGGACAGAATTCCAAGGAGAAAACCTGGACTGCCCACCCTGGCTGTAGGGCGAAAGCACTGCTGTGCAAATTCAGGTTAATTGTTGCTAAAATTAAACTGGATTTTTTTTTTCACTCTTTATTGTCATAAGAAAAAAAAATCTAGACAATTCTTCAATTAATTTACTTAATGATCAAAAATACAATCAGGAAGTCTCAGCACTTGTCCTCAGCAAGCACTACGAAAGTGAATTTTCTTCACCAGCAGACAGACGCGGGCCCGCCCAGGGTTGGAGCCGATATTCACAAGGGCAGAGGACAAGAGTGTGCCTCTGCTCACCTCCAACACCGGCACTGCCGGTTTGAGTCAGGAAGGTGCTGTGCTGTTGAAGACCCGGCATCCCCTGCGTGGAGGGTGGGCCTTGTTACAAGCTGAATGGTGTCCCCTCAGATTGTGACTGTTTTTGGAGACAGGGCTGTCATGCCTGTAATCCTAGCACTCTCGGAGGCTGAGGCAGGAGGATCGCGCAAGGTCAGGAGTTCGAAACCAGCCTGAGCAAGAGCAAGACCCCGTCTCTACTAAAAATAGAAAGAAATTAGTTGGCCAACTAAAAATATATAGAGAAAATTAGCCGGGCATGGTGGCGCATGCCTGTAGTCCCAGCTACTTGGGAGGCTGAGGCAGGAGGATCACTTGAGCCCAGGAGTTTGAGGTTGCTGTGAGCTAGGCTGACGCCACGGCACTCTAGCCTGGGCAACAGAGTAAGACTCTGTCTAAAAAAAAAAAAAGAGGTAATGAAGGTTAAATGAGGTCATTAGGGGAGGCCCTGATCCAGTCTGACTGGTGTCCTAATAAGAAGAGATTTGGACACGGACATACAGAGGGAAACCAGGTGAGGACAGGGAAAACATGGCCATCTACAAGCCTAGGTGACAGGCCTCATCAGAGACCAACCCTGCCAGCACCTTGAGCTCAGACTTCCAGCCTCCAGAACTGTGAGGAAATAAACTCATTGTTTAAACTGCCCAGTCTGCGGTACTTTATGGCAGCCCTAGCAAATTAACGTCGGCCCCAGACACTCATCCTGTCATCAACAACAGCTCTTTGCTGCTCTCTGCCTCTCTGAACTGGCCCATATGAAGGAGCTTGTGTTGCGACCAGTCTCTGTCCTCAACCAGTCCCTTAAACTAGGGTGCAACAAACTTCTTCTGTAGAAAGCAACATAGTAATTATTTTAGGCTTGAATGCTAAGAGGCAAAAGAGAGAATATTTTGTAGGTGCTTATATAACCTTTTAAAACTTTCACTCATGTTCAATGCACCATTCACAATAGCCAAAAGGCAGAAACAACCTAAGTGTCCATCTACAGGTGGGATAAACAAAATGCAGTAAAAACATAAAATGGAATATTATTCAGCCTTACAAAGGAAGGAAATTCTGACACATGCTACAACATGGATGAACCTTGAAAACGTTAGCTTCAGTGAGAGAAGCCAGACACAAAAGGACAAATACTGTATGATTCCACCTATATGAGATTCCTAGAATAGGCAAATGTGTAGAGACAGAAAGTAGAATAGCAGTTAGCAGAGGCTGGATGGAGATGGAGTTATCATTGAATGGATACACAGTTTCAGTCTGGGATGATGAAAAGTTCTGGAAATAGTGGTGATGGTTGTACAATATTGTGAATATACTTAACGCCACTGAACTGTACACTTAAAAATGGTTAAAATGGTAAACTTTGTTATATATTATTTGCCACAATTAAAAAGGCTATTTTTTTAAGTGTACCCATTGAAAAAATATAAAACCAAGGTGGGTGGGGGCAGGTGGGTGGGAGGGAGAGGCAGATTTGGCCCATGTACCGTAGTTTGTCAACCCTTCCCCTAAACTGGTTAGGGTCTCTTCTCTCCTCTGTCCCCTACTCCCTTAACAATGAGCAACAGATTGGCTGTAAAACGGGTAACTGCCAACACCTATCATCAAGTATTATAACTACTGTTGGGAATGACCTCTTACTTTGCCCCTTCTAGATTGTGCTCTTTGGATATGAAATCAAGCCTAAACTTACCATGCTTCTTCAGAGCTTCTTGGATACTCACTTCTAGGGCTAACCCTGCACCTGGCTGGTTCCCCAGCTGTGGGTCCCCCAGACCCCTGTTCTGTCTCTTTCCCCATCAGCCTGTGCTGTGAGGTGTCTGTGCGTTTGGTGGCCTAATCCTCTGAGGCTATGGATGGAGATGTTTGAAGGCTTTACTTGATGAATGACTTATCCATGGAGGACACAAACAAGTTAAAGAATGTGATTCAGGTTTGATTATAACAGGAACATCACTTAATACCTGAAATAAGAAAACAAAGCTAGAATTGTTTAGCACAGTAAAGGAGAGCTGCGCTGGTTAGGCTTGGACTCTCTGAGCAGAGTGTTGACTTACATAGGTTTTGGAAAGTGTGAGCTCAGGGATGGGAGGACGTTCAGAGGCATAAGTGGGTTGACATCCTGGATGGAAATGTGGTTACAGCCTGGGCTATTGCTGATGGGTTGTCACTCAGGGGTGTGTTTGTGTACCTGACCAACTTCTGATTGGCTGGCCTTCAGAAGCTGATGGGTTAGCTCTTAAAAGTTAACCAAGTCATCATGAGGCAAGTCACGGATGGATGGAACAGATGGAAAACCGGTTCTGGTGGCTACTTGTTCCCATGGCTATGGAACAATCAAGTTAACAAACAAACAAGTTTTTTAATGGCATGCAGGGACTTCTAAGTTCTCAGATATAATCTGTGTAGCCGTCTCTCTAGCACTTAAAAATCTGCCTTCTCTTTTCTGTGGCACCTCAGAGGTGATCAGCCACTTCAAAATGAACCTGAACACCTTTCCAGCCACTGGCTGCCAGAAAGTCATGGCAGTGGTTGATGAAAACAGACTTCCGACCTTTGATGAGAAGTACATCGCCACAGAAGTTGCTGCTGATGCTCTGAGTGAAAAATGGAAGGGTTGTGTGGTCCGAGTTAGTGGTGGGAATAACAAACAAGTTTCCTCAAGAAGCAGGTGTCTTGCCCCAAAGATGTGTCTGCCTGCTACCGAGTAAGGGACATTCCTGTTACAGACCAAGGAGAACTGGAGAAAGAAAGCACAAAGCCATTCTGGGTTGCATTGTGGGTGTCCATGTGAGTGTTCTCAGTTTGGTTATTGTAAAAATAGGGGAGAAGGATATTCCTGGACTGACTGATACTACAGTGCTTTGTTGCTTGGGGCCCAAAAGAGATGGCAGAATCCACAACCTTTTCAATCTCTCTGTAGAAGATGGTTTCTACCAGCAATCTGTGAGAAAGCCCCTAAGAAAGGAAGGAAGAAATCTAGAATCGAAGAAAGGAAGGAAGAAACAAAGAAAGGAAGAAACCCAGAATCGAAGCACCCAGTGTCTTGTTACTCCACATGTCCTACAACACAAATGTAGGTTTTATTACTCTGAAGAAGCAGTGTACTAAGAAAAATAAGAGGTCAGAGAATATGCTAAATTTTGGCCAAGGGAACAAAGGAGGCCAAAGGAATGCTAGGAACAGATTGTCAAGAGACAGAGGTCGTTCTGAGAGCATCTACCTTCGAGTCCAGGCAAAAAAGATTTTCTAAGAGTAACAAATAAACAAGATCACACAACAACAACAAAAACCCCAAAACAAACCCCAATCTGCCTTATCATCCATGGCAAAGACTGCCAATTGCCTACCTAATACCCATTCTCTCCTTCTTCCTGACAAACAGAACCCTGTTTTTGTTCAGGGTGACAATGTTCCCAACAGCCACATTTCCCAGACAGTCATGCCTGGGTTGACCATGGGGCCCAGTCCTAACCAATGAAATGTGAGCAGAATCACCAGGTGCCACTTCTCGGAAGGCTCCTTTAAGGGAAGCAGGGACAGTGGGCATGCTCCTTTTCTCCTTCCTGTCTGGAAGGGGTCACGATGTCTGGCGGGGAGGAAAAGCCATCTTGGATTCATGAGAACCCACACCCTAACAATGGCAGAGTGAGAGCGAGCCAGGAAGCCCCTGAACCAGGTGGAATCATCGCATCAGCTCTGGCCTGGCAGCGTCCTGACATGTGTTTGGGTCACCTGTTGTGAGTTGAGTTTCCTGTTGGGGGTAGCCAGAGCTACTTCCAGTCGGTAAGCCTGCCCTCCTGTTTTCTTTCTCTCTTCACTGCCCAATCATATCAGTGACTCACATTTTCTGCTCATGGCAGAGCAGAGGGCTCAACACACCAAGCAACACAAACACACTGTTAAAATATATTTGTGGAGGGTGTAATTTCCAAAGTCAGGGTTTATGTGCCTCTTGACATGAGTCAATGAGAAGTAATAGACATCACCTACAACATAATCTTGCCAAAAATATGTAACCTGAATCTAATCATGAAGAAACAGACAAATTCATCATGGAGGGCAATCTATAAAACAACTGACCTGAACCCTTCCAGAAAGTTCCATGTGGCAAAAAAATAATAATAATAATTAAAAAATAAGGTGGTGGTGATGGTGGTGTGTGTGGAGGGCTCTCCTGGATTAAAAGAGACTAAAGAAGCATAACAATCAAATGCAGTGTGTGAACCTCAGCTGGATCCTGCATCCACCAGTGTACCTAGATTTACTTGCCAGAAGTCCCGGAGGTATCCACAGCAGCCTGCATAGCATGGAAAAGGCCCTTCTCCATGAATAATAGATCCCCTACTCAGAACTCCATGTGGGAAACTCAAGGGAGAAACTTGGAGAGTTGTAGACTCCAAAATGCATGTCGTGTAGCCAGAATATAGAAAGAAATCCACACGTTTCTTTACCATTCCAAGGATCTCTGCAACCAGAGAGGCTTCAGAAGACTCTTAAATCTATGGAGGCTGCTCCTGCAGGGGTCGATGGGCAGTTGTAACCCACACGTGATAATCCTGCAGCAAGGCTCTGAAGCCCCCAGGACTGCTTGTGGGAGGTGAGACTCCAGGAGGCCTCATTGAGTCTGCAGCAACCTCAGCCACTGCTGCCACTTGTCATAATACAGCCAGCGTGGCGCCAGGGCGAAAGAAGGGGGCGTGCTGCGGAAGAGAAAACAACGACTATGAAGTTAGTTCTCACTGAGCAGCAGAGAAGCTGAAGATAGAGCCTACCTGGCCATAAACCACTGGTGAGACGATGCAACACTGGGCAGTCCACTAGGGGGCGGTAGACGCCCACAGTTAAGGGCACAGGTTGTTGGACAGAGCCTGTTCCAACCTCAGCTTCTCCGTTCAGCAGATGGAGGCGGCGTAAGGCGAGTCACAACCCCTCTGCGCTTTAGGTTCCTCCTCTGTAACATGCGGGCGATAACAGTCTCTACAGCATAGGTGTGTTGTGGATCACACATGTGCCTGGCATAGTGCAAATTATTCCCCATTAGCTGTTGTCATCACCTGCTGAAGTGACTTACTGTTCATGAGACCAGTGGAGGGGAAGGCCGCCCCTGCACAGAGGCACCTGGGGGCTGGGCGTGCAGCAGGGCGTCGAACAAGCACATGGGAACTCACAAAGCGAAGCCTGGAAAATGCTGCTCACCAGGGGAGCCGCGGGATGATGGTTGAGAGAAGACAGAGGTGGGCGGCACATCAGGCCCAGCGCTCACCTTCTTCTGGTTCCTTTCTAAAAATATGTAATTGTGGTAACGTCCTCTCAACATACGCGTTGCCATCTACACAATTTGTACGTGTGCAGTTGAGCGTATGAAGTGCATTCACATCGCTGTGCAACCACCACCACCACCCACCCACAGCGCAGTTTCCACCCTGCGAAACCCGAGCTCTGGACCCATGAAACAACAACGCCCCCTTCCCTGCCCTCCCAGCCCCTGACAGCCACTTTTCTGCCCCTATGAATCTGCCTATTCTCAGTGCCTCCTGTGAGTGGGGTCATGCAATATTTGTCCTGTGTCTGGTTTTTGTCACTCAGCACAATGTCCTCAAGGTTCATCCATGTTGTCACATGTGTTAGAATTTCCTTCCTTTTTAAGGCTGAATAGTATTAACGTCCCATTGTATGTGTACATCACAGTTTGTTTATCCATTCGTCTGTCTGTGGAGACTTGTAACCCTTGTGTAGTTTCTTTTGAACCAGATCAAGAATTTTCTGGAGGAGGGTGAGCATCCAGGGGAAACAGAGGCTGACCCCTGGAATGGGAAGACACCTCCAGTAGACAAGGGCCTAGGGGAGCAAGAAATGATTTGCAGATGGCAGAGGAAAGAAGTTCAGCCAATATACAGCCTCCTGTGCACATACAGTCCCTAAATGTCCCTCATACAGGGAGGGGCAGTTTTGTGTATTCTCCACAGCAGTTATTAAGTTCCTGCCTCTTACTCCAAACCCAGGCTTCCCTTCTTGGCTTTGTGGTGCACAGCTGAGGCTCTACCCGCTGCACACTGGGCTCTACCAGTCAGGGGTGCAACAGGAAGACTGCAAGCCTGAGCCTGAGGACATGTGACCTCCTTGCTGCTTGGGGCCCCTCTGAGCACCACCCCAGCACCACCCCACCCAGCAGGAGCAGTTCCTTCCTGTGGCAGAAGCTGAATCCACGTGCCAGCGTTTGCAACGCTTACAGAGCCAGTTTTTTCACCAGCCAGCTGGCACCCGCTTCTCAGAGGTCTTGGTCCCAGACCCATGGGACCACTCCTCTAAGTTTCAAAGTTTTGATCATTCCAACCACCTTTCCCTTTGTATCACCTGGCCTAGGAGGGGCTGCCTCTGCGGTATCGGAGTTCTCTTTTTATCCTTTCAATTATCTAGTTCACTTTATTTGTAGGTGACAATTCTTTATATTTAGTTCTCTCTTTTCATACTATTGCTATGCTTCTGGTCCCCTGGCGAAACCCTAACAGATGTGCCCCTGCTGTGGTCTGTACGTGTCTGCCAGTTCATGTGTTAGAAACTTAATCTCCAGTGCAGCTGTGTTGGAAGGTGGGCCCTGTGGGAGGTGTTGATGTCACAAGGACTCCACCCTCACGATGGGTTAAGGTCACCGAGAAAAGGGCTTTCGAGAGTGGGTTCACTCTCTTCTGCTCTTCTGCTCCATGAGGACACCGCAAGAAGGCCCTCACCTCACCAGATGCCAGCGCTTGATCTTGGACCTCCCAGCCTCCAGAACTCTGAGAAATAAATTTCTGTTCTTTATAAATTACCCAGTGTCCAGTATTCTGTTGTGGTAGTGCAAAATGGAGTAAGACAACCCTAGCCACTGTCTCAAACCTGTAATGCCCTCTCTAGGCCCTGAGTTTAACCCCAAACCCCTCACTTGAGGAAGGATGACCTGTCTCATCCCGAAAGCCAAAGCCATTACAGGTGACCTCAGACACCCTCTTCCTCACCACCACCATCTACAAACATTTCTGTAGCCGATTGCCTTTTTGACAGTCTCAGAGGATGAGGCATTTTTTCCCTCTTCAATTCCACATCCTCCACAGGTGTCCCATGTCCTGTCCCACTTCTGCACATGCTCCTTTCTGTCGTCTCCAGGAGAACTGACTGAGGACAGGTAAAGGGATTGGTGGGCACTTCTCTTCCCCTCTCCTATTAACTGAATTTTCTCCCACTGAATGTGCACGATTGCAGGCTCCATAATCTCAGCATCCAGGAAGTGCCCAGCAGGGAGGGAGCAGGGAGGGGGCAGGGAGCTCAGACTTGGTTAAGTGTTTGCGGAATGAATAAGAAACGCAGAGCAGTCCCTCACTTACCTGGTTGCTGAAGGAATCACCGAATGGGCGGGATTGTGTCCTGAGCTGAGCTCAGTGGCACATCCTAGAGCCACATTTTGCACAGTGTGGTCCTTGGACCACCTGCATCACAGTCACTTGAGGCGCTCGTTACAAAATACAGACTCAAACCCCACACTGATCTAAGAACGTCCAAGGGACCCAGGAGACAGCAGAAAGAGCTCTGTGGCCAAAGCTGGAACGCTTTGAGCAACAAAACAAAGCAGTATTAGGTTACAACCCAAGGTATAAATAAACATCCATGAGTCCATACTGACACAAACAAATGGTTGAATAAATAAATGGGGGAGAAGAGACAAATCTATGCAGAAGAATTACAAATAATTTATGTAGATACTCTGTCCTCACGGAGTGGGGGCATAACTCCAAAAGTGTGGCTGTGCATTGCGACTTCCTGCCAAAGACTACCGTGTGGAAGAGGTGGGAGTGATTTTTATACTACGGAAACCTGCGAAACACTACCTCAGCCAGGTGATCAAGGTCATGGTCAAGAGTGAGGTCAGGCTGATAGTGTGTACTCTGGATATCATGTGATGAAAATGGCACTTTACTTCTGTGACCTCATTCCTGACAAGCCAGTACCCAAATCTTATCATGAAGAAAACATCACATTCTGACAAAGGGACACCTATAAAATTCCTGACCAGCCCTCCTCAAAACTGTCTGGGTCATTGAAAACAAGGAAAGTCTGAGACACTGTCACAGCCAAGAGGAGCCTGAGGAGACAGGACAATTAAATGTAATGTGGAATTTTGGATGGGATCCTGGGACAGAAAAAGGACATTAGGTAAAAACTAAAGAAACCTGGATAAAGTATGGGCTTTAGTCAATAATAATATATCAATTCGGGTTCATTTATTGTCCGAAATATACCATACTAATGTAAGATGTTAATAAAAGTGGAAACTGGGTATGGGGTTTGTGGACAATCTTTGTACTATCTTCTCAACTTCTCTGTACATCTACAACTGTTCTAAAAATAAAGTCTATTAAAATTTTTTTTTAGTCCAGCGTGCTGGGTATCTCCCCTGACTCCCATCTCAGGTAATGAGACCCAAGACTTTGCATTTGAAACAAGCATCTCAGATGGTTCCTGTGTACACCAAAGGTTGACACTGTCTTAGAGAATCTCTGCTCAGAGTTAAAAAGAATTGTTGCCTACTGTGGCTTATGGTGTGGACATCATACACTTTTGTCTGCTGCAAGCCTTCCTGTGGCATTATTTTGACTGGCTACATATGTACCAGTATGAGCCAACATTTAACAATGAGTAGAGTGCAGTGGCATCATCATAGCTCACTGCAATCTCCATTTCCTGGGCTCATGTGATCCTCCTGCCTCAGCCTCCCCAGTAGCAGGGACTACAGGTGGGTGCCACCAAACTGGGCTAATTTTTCTGTTTTTTATAGAAAATAGTGTCTCACTCTTGTTCAGACTGTTCTCTGAACTTCTGGCCTCAAGCAATCCTTCTGCCTCAGCCTCCCAAAGTGTTGGGACTACAGGCCTGAGCCACCACCGCACCCGGCCCATCCTATTGCTTTTAACACTTTATGGCCACCTTTATTTACCCTATCTGTGTTGTTGAGCTTTTATAGAAAACACACCCCAACAAACCAGTTCTCTGCATTTGTGTCATGATCGAAAGTGGGAAAATGACACATAAATCAAGTGAGCCTGTGTTTTTGACTTCTGGAGAGTGCACGTTTAGTTGTGCAAGCGGAGACTAGTACCACGTGGGAACCTGCAGGCTAAGGTGTCTGTTGGTTTTCACGTGCAGCAGCCGCTTCCCTCGCGATGGCGCCTGGGGACATTTGGGCTCCCCAGGCCTGGTGTGGACCTCAGGCCAGGGAGGCACGGTAATCAGGCCACAGGTGGATGCTGGCGCAAGTAGCCGGAGGGAGAATGGACGTTCAGTCCCCTGTTGTAGCACATCCTGGGAACGCCGTGGGCAGAGGAGCTGACTCCGTGGAGAATCAGCCAGAAGCTACCTTCCTGGGTCCCTCGTCAAATGGCGCGATCTCAATGTTCCGGTTGTTTATTCCTAATGACTCCTTTGGGAACAAACTGTCTCAAGAGTGTTCCCGCAGACACAGAGACTTGATTTCCAGAACCGTTTCAGCTTCCTTGCCAATGTTCAGAGTATGATTCCTAAAATGATAATCATAATAGCAAGCACTTGCTGTGGGCAGCACCTGTTCTGAGTGTGTTTTTTTAAAAAAAATCTATTAACTATTGAATGCTCAGAATACCCTAGAAGCAGGCATTATCATTATCGTCATTCCCTGTCCACAGATGAGGAGGGCATAAAGCACCAGTAAACAAATCATTTCTTTTAAATAAATAGACTTATTGGTAAAGGTCCTGACATTTTTCAGGGTTGGAATGATGGGCTGTTCGCTGGAATCATTATAAACTGTCAGCAAAAAAAAGTCTTGCTGTGAATTTGCTTGAAATAATTTTTTAAATGATAACTTTTATCTTTAAAAACTCAGGTAGATTGTTTTCCTTATCAATCCAACCTTTGGGTTAATTAGCAGATTTTGTTGGAGCCTTTTTTATTTTCCTTTAAGAAGTCTGGAGTCCTGGGCTAGACCCAACCTGGTAGCTATCATCACAAATGTGGTATGATCAATGACATCTTATGCCTCTATTCTATGGGTAGAATCTCATACATCATTTAAACTCCCTGATGTAAGAATAATATGGAAAATTGGAGAGAATTCAAAAAAAGGATAAAAATGATCACAGGGTTGAACAGTTACAGAAATATTTAGTCTGGAGAAGAGAGGCAGAAAGGTGTTTGAAAAACTTACTTCAAATAGATGAACAGATGAATCAAGAGGATATTGAGCAGACGTTTTGTCCTTGTGGCTGGTGGACTGGATTTGGTTAAGGCCACTGCACACAACAATGTGTTTCTTTTCCTCTTCTCATAAGGACACCAGTCACATTGGATTAAGGGCCCACCCCACTTTAGTATGACTTCATCTAAATAATTACATTGCTATGACCCTATTTCCAAAGAAGATCACATTCTAACGTACTTCAACCTTCAGTTCAATCTTTTCAGAGGACACAATTCAACTCATAACACTGAGAGAATGGAAGATGTAGTTTAAAGAGAGCTGGGTTCAGTTTTCCATAAAAAATAGAAAAGGTAAATCCATAAACAAAATTAAGTGGCACATGGTGGTCAATTCTTAGTATCTTACTTTGTATTTCCAGCTTATTTTCTGAAATTTAGAAAACATTTTTATGTGTTCTTTTTTCATTGGCTGCCATGGTAATGATACAGTCTTCCTGTGTATGCATATTTCAATTGCATTTCTGTGGATTTACAATAAAAAATAGTGCCAGTAATAGGAATAAATGTTATGAGGAATTTCCCATATAAGATTTTAATGATTATCTCACCTTTTGGGAAAAGGAGAAATAAAAGTTCAAATGCATAAGTTTTGCTTTAGAACATTATGTTGGCTGCATGAAATCAAACAAGAGTGCTACCAGTCAGTATGAGCCGGCCACAGACATGCACAAGTAAGATTAAACATCTGAGCTAATAATGGCCTTTGCATCTTGCATCTCTGAGTAGGTCTTAAAAGTAAGCCAGTGAGAGATCAACTCCCACTGTTTATTTTACCAACAAGAGATGGTGGGGCAGTTCTGTTAGTGGACACACCCTGGTCGGGGATGAGATTGTTATGTTTGGCATATCTTTTCTGTTTTGATGATGCCTGAAATCCAATTTGCACCTTGGCGACGATCCAGGGAAGCCACATCACCGTCCAAGAGGAGTCATTTACATGGCACCAATCCATAGCCATATCTATCAAGAGGAATGGCCAGACATGGTGGCTCATGCCTATAATCCCACCACTTTGGCAGGCCAAGGCGGGAGGTTTGTTTGAGGCCAGGAGTTTGAAACTAGCCCAGGCAACATAGTGAGACCCTGTCTCTACCAAACAAAAAACAAAAATCACTCAGGCATGGTAGTAGAGGCCTGTAGTCCCAGCTGCTCGAGAAGCTGAGGCAGGAGGATTCTTGAGTGCAGGAGGATTCTTGTGTACAGGAGGTCGAAGTTGCAGTGAGCTATGATCAGGCCACTGCACTCCAGCCTGGGTAACAGAGTGGGACTGCGTCTCCTCCCCCTGAAAAAAAAAAGGAGGAAAATGCTTGTCCCACAAAAATGTCCTGCCTGGGACCAGGGGTAAGAGGATGGGGGAATAGGCAATTTGGCCTCGCTTCCTTCTTTCCATTTATAGGAGATGCTGCTGCTGGTGGTCCTCTTTGCCCACTGTGAAGGTCACCTAGAGCTTCAGTAGCTAATTTCACACAAGAATGTGTATCTCTCTGCCTGAGGGTTTTCTCTGGATGCAGGGGTGTGCTCAGCCCAAGCACGGAGCAGGCTGAAAGTACAGGGGGTTTATAACCCCCAGGAGAATCCCTCAAACAATGAGGGAATGGAATTGGTAGATAAATAGCCCGGCTTCGTTGCCCATTGGTAAGACAGTTTCGAGGTGTCTTCTACTCAGTCTCTTACTTATAAGGTCTTTAGTAGGATTTAATTCCAGATGCTCACAGTTGACATTTCCCTATCTCACTTCCCTAGTTCCTCTTAGAGAGGTGGGGTTTGCATCCAAATCTTAAGTTTGACATTTAGGGACACAGAAACTAATAGCATTATACCCAATATCCCTTTTAGAGGGAGTTTTCAATGTGTTCTAACAGTATGTATGGGTTAGGAAATGAGCTATGGTATTGACAGGATGCTGCAAGGGGGACAGTCTTACTACTGTAGTGTGACCCTGAGCAAATCCCATCCATTAGAATTGCCATTGGGAAAGAAAAGCAGATAAGGAAAAGAATCATCCTATTTGTGTACAAATATAAATGTTCTAACCAATGGTTAGTATCATAGTATATGGCTAGATGGATGTATCAAGATAATTAAAAGCTGTTGTGACCCCTATTTGTAAATCATATACCTAAAAACATTATACTGTATCAGAAAATGTCCTATGTATCTGATTTGTAAGTTTGAAGATTGCCTATGATTGCATTGTCTTGAAGTCACATTAGGCTGTTCAGAACCCCATTATATTTTGTCATTTGTATGAATGGCCTAAATGGTGTATGTCTGGTCTAATGGTTCTCAATCCCATGAGAGTCATCTTCCCTTTTTATAACAAATATTCTGTAGTTCTGCTTTTAATATCCGAAATGAAACCCAAGAAAAATATTCTATACATAATTTAATAATATAGCACCCTTACTTTGATATAAATGAGAAACAAAGGAAAGAAACTTGTAATAAAATAATGTACCATGTTTCCCTGAAAATCAGACAGGGTCTTATATTTATTTTTCCTCAAGAAGACACCCTAGGGCTTATTTTCAGAGGATGTGTTATTTTTTTAAAGTATGGTACAACAATCTACATTTATTCAAATATAGTTAAGCCGTCTACTTCTGGAACATCATCATAACTCTCCAAACCCCGAATTCCATCCTGAATTTCTTGTGACTCTATTTCCTTTAAAACCATTGGCCCCAATCTCACGTGTTGAGCAATAGAGCTCTCATGGGGCAGATGAGAAGGGCTGCTCCTCTTCTTTACCGCTCCTTGACGAAACGCATGGGTTGTGCAGATATGCTACGTAGCCACGCCCATCACTAGGTCTTATTTTCAGGGTAGAGCTTATATTGCACAAATGCTTAGAAATCCTGCTAGGGCTTATTTTATGGGTAGGTCTTATTTTCGGGAAAACACGGTATTTTTTGATCTGTAGGTGTTTGGGTATGATGAATTTAGGAGACATAATGCCTGCATTCACCTATAAATATATTAATTTGTATTTAAGACAAGTAAGAAGGTGAGAAACCATGACACATGCAACACATGGAAAAATGAAAGAGCAGAAGTATGATGCACAGCAGAATAAAAACTAGGGTAGGATGAGTACGGACATGTCTGGTACCAACAACCAGGTGTGCTTACAGTGACGTGAGAAAGAGTAATGCCTTTAACTCAGCCTCCCACAAAGAGCAAACAGTCAGAGTTGGGAGGATGACAAAGTATCATAGTCTCACAGACACAATAGGCTCTATGTGAATGGCTTGAAAATACTTCCCTGTGTTTTGAAGAGGAGATGGTGACAAAGTTTCACAGAGAACCTATCTCCTGTTCTGAAATCCCACCACATGTGAGGGCATATGCTCCATTCTTAGAACTTAAAAAGCCCCTGGAGACCACATGCTTTGATATGTGATGGGAAACAGAGATGAATCAGAAAAAGAAAGGCTCCAGAGAAATAGTGTGGTGGACTTCTAAGGCATGTACTGGAGGAAGACTGAAAAAAAAAATTAGGCAGACCCACCCTACTGCACCCCTAAAAACCCCACATCATAATTTCCATATGTAATTTTCTTTCCTATCATTGTGCTACAAAGACAAGAACAGCATAAGCACGGTGGTGATGGAGGTGCTGATGAGCCCGGCCCTACACCCAAGACCCAGCTGCATCTCTCTTCGCCCTCCCACTAGGGCCTCTGCTTACTCACGTGGCAGTCTGGACGTCAAACTTTGTCTCAGAGTCTGCTTTTGGAGAGACCCAAATTGAAACAGATGGCAATAATATGAAGTGTTTTTAAAAACTTGATGGATGAAATTTAATGAGGTTCTGATTCTCTTAAAAATGATCTCAAATGTTCTGTTACATTTTGTTGCTTTTGCAGTGATCATTCCACTGTACTGAAGTCCTTTTCATCAAAATATGCAGCTGGAACTACTATAATAAATCATGTAGCTCTCATTTCAAAGGAGGACGTGCGAAAGTCTTAGCTGAATCTAAAACTTTTAATAATCAGATTAAAAAATTCTTTTGTACCCTGAATAATTTTTTTAGCTCAATTAACATTTTCTGCAAACATTGGCTAATGTGTTCCATCATTTTCTAGTGGATTAATTACCTAATCTGATATTATAAATCCATACTGATCTTTAAATATAATTATTATGTTTTAAAATAGCATTACAGTGGGCAAAATGGCTTTCATCCAGCATCTTTAGAACTAGTCTTACCTGCTACAGATAATGGAACTGTGAAAATTTTGGGCAAGTAAGCTTCTCTTAAAGTGATTGAATCTGTTGAAAAGTCTTATGGTAACTTTTTCCTCTTTAATAATAACAATCTCACCTGATTACATCTTAAGAACTTCATTTAACATATCCGATATATGTGAAATATATGTCCAATCATTTTATAATATTTTGATATCACTATTTGTGATACTGTGAAATGTATATTTGGTCTTCATCCCTGTTTTCTGGCAGACAACTCCTAAAATCTTGGAAATCTCCAAAGTGATGTCTTTTTTTTTTTTTTTTCTTTTTCTTTTTTTTTTTTTTTTTTGAGACAGAGTCTCACTTTATTGTCCAGGCTAGAGTGAGTGCCGTGGCGTCAGCCTAGCTCACAGCAACCTCAAACTCCTGGGCTTAAGCAATCCTGCTGCCTCAGCCTCCCAAGTAGCTGGGACTACAGGCATGCGCCACCATGCCCGGCTAATTTTTTCTATATATATTAGTTGGCCAATTAATTTCTTTCTATTTATAGTAGAGATGGGGTCTCGCTCTTGCTCAGGCTGGTCTCGAACTCCTGAGCTCAAATGATCCGCCCACCTCGGCCTCCCAGAGAGCTAGGATTACAGGCGTGAGCCACC
>VSMD01079770.1:0-20662 GCA_008750895.1 Mirza zaza
AAGAAATAGGATCAGAAGTTTCAAGGTCGTCAGATATAAACAGAATGCCTATATCTGTACCACTGTATCAGAAATAACTCGCTGAAATTATTTTAGTGTGAAGACTATGCTAACATTTCAGCGTTTGAAAACCAAAAAGAGAAATCAGCCACAATCCTACCACCTGACCACAGCTGTAAAAATCTTTTCATTTCGGGTGATGGGTACTCAGAAAGCCCAGACTTCACTATACAGTATATACATGTAACTGAATTCAACTTGTGCCTCCTAAATCTATTAAAATTTTTACAAAGAAAAAGAAAAAAAGTCCTTTCATATTCCCTGCCATCTTTGTCTATGTGGGAGACCAGAATAAGCCCCCCCCCCAAAAATATGAAGCGCTGTTGGGCTGAAGACAATTAAGAAGAAGCAGATACAGGAACAAAAGCTCCCTATCCTGCCTCTCCTTACTCAAAAGTAGGACATAGAGTCACAAAGACTAAGGTGTCCTACCCCCCTTCTGCCAGGGAGAACAGAAGCTAACCGCTGCAGACAGTTTCGCAGCCTAGAGACTGTACCAGAGGAATCTACATTAACAAGTTTACTAACTAGCTTTTATCTGCAGTTATTTGCCTTCCTGCAAGTTGCTGCCCCTAGAGACTCAGTCTTTTTTCTTTGTTTTGTCACTTCTCTAAAAATTACTGCTCTTTGTTGGAGAGGCTATATAAGCTGGAATTTGAAGCTACCTCTTTGAGAAGTACCCATTCTCTGAGTGTCTCCCGTGGGTACATGACATATACATGTGAATAAACTTTTGTTTATTTTTCTCTTTTTGATCACTCTCTTGTAACAGGGGTGGGTTCCAAGTAAGAACCTGTGGGGGTTATTATTTTCCCCCGTATCTATTTATTTTTCAAAGTTACAATTGAACACTTACTACAATGCCACGCATTTCTGCATTGGTACAATCTTCATAATGATCTTTTTTAATACATATACTTGGCTTTCTTGCTTTCTTCACTGGCATCTTCCCCTTGTCCTACCAACATATTCAAATTTCTTCATCTTTAAAAAAAAAAATGAAGCTTTTCTTAGCTCTTCATTTTAAATAGAAAGATTTGATATATATTGCCTAGGGGAAAAAAGCAAGGCTCAGAGGGGGGAAAATGTGTCTGAAATTCTACTCACCCTTTAGAAGTTAGATATCCTCTTTGATTATAGCAAGTATCAAGTTTTAATACTCCTCTAGTTCGGAAAGGTCATAATTCTACCAATAGCAACGCTTTTGTGCTCTGTTTAGCAATTCTTTGGCAGCTTTCTCTTTCCCCTGAGGACTCTTGCCTTCCCCATATCTCTTAATCTGATGAAAAATTATTTCCATTTTCTGCCCTGGGAGTCAGCTCTGTGAAGTCATATTCTCAACTTTTTAAATTCAATTCTAATTGCTAACCATGTGAAGGACTCAAGGAAAGGTTGATGTAAAACCCTTAGACCTGAACCCAGGAGTCCGCCTTAGTACTGTCCTTCTATGTACTAAATTGCTTCCATCCTGCAGTCATTGATCTGCCTGAGTCCCTTTAGGCCACTGAATTAATGTCTACAAATGTCTGAGGCATGATAACATTGTATATTTTTATTTCTGCATCCTATTAGGAGATATACATAGGCCAATATTTCTTAAGAAGAAAAGCAGACACCAGCAAAAGTGTTTTAACTTGGTCTCTCCACCATTCAGACAAATTACTGTCAGTATTTGACAGAATCAACCAGGTGGTTACTTTACTTTTCTAAACCATTTCCACAACTTTAACATTCACCCCCTCCTTCCCTCTTTAGGGCAAAGTCCTTGCTCTCTTCTGCCTTCCCTCTTTTTAGCATAGTTCAGTACTCTGAACAGTGCCTAGTACATAGTAGGTATCCAATACATTTATCAAGTGAATGAATGAAAAGAATGAATTCTTCTAAAAAGAACTTCCTGAGATGCTATACAAAGTGTTTTACATCAGACTTCCTTTAAATCCTGTAATCTTGCAAGATAGGTATTATTATCCCCATTTTACAGAAGAAAAAATGAAGGCTCAGGGAATGAAGTGACTCTTTTCAAGTTTCTTACCCACTTTTAATAGACTAAATAATGCCCCCCCACACACACATCTGAATCTCTAGAACTTACGGATATGTTACCTTCTGTGCCAAAAGGAATTTTGCAGATGTGGTAAATTAAGGGTGTTGCGGGGGGAAGATTATCCTGGATTGTTTGGGTGGGCCTGATATAATCACAAGGGTCCTTATAAGAGGGGGGCAGCAGGGTCAGCCAGACAGAGTGATGGTGACATGACAAAGGAAGCAGAGGGAGAAGCAATACAGGCAACCTCTAGAAGCAGAAAAGGTGAGGAGATGGATTGCTTCCTAGAGCTGCCAGAATGAATAAAGTTCTGCTCATACCTGGATTTTGGCCTGAAAACCCTATTTTGGAGTTCTACCTCCAGAATGGTGAGATAATAAATTTGTGTTGATTTAAGCCACTAAGTTTGTGGTCATTTGTTACAGCAGCAACAGGAAACTCATACACCACTGTAACTGATATTTGAAAGAGCAGGACCCATGAGAACAATGATAGGCCACATTTCTATAAAACTGAGTAAGTGTTCCCATGAGCTGGCCAGAGGAGTTTGGTTTTATAGGCAGAGTACGGCTAAAGAAAGCAGAAACAGAAACTTCTCCAAAGAAGACAGAATAATGGTCTGCAAACATATAAAAAGAATGCTCAATATCTCTAATCATCAGAAAAATGCAAATCAAAACTACATGGAGATACTGTTTAACACTAGTGAGAATGGCTTGTATCAAGAAATCCCAAAACAACAAATGCTGGCAAGGATGTGGAGAGACAGGAACACTCTTACACTGCTGGTGGGACTGCAAATTAGTGCAACCTCTGTGGAAAAGAATTTAGAGATACCTCAAACAGCTAGATATAGAAATACCATTCGACCTAGCAATAGCATTGTTGGGCATCTACCCAAAAGAGCATAAGACATTCTATTATAAAGACATCTGCACCCGAATATTTCTGGCAGCATAATTCACTATTGCAAGATCATGGAAACATCAAGTGTCTGTCGATTCATGAGCGGATAATTAAAATTTGGTATATGCTCACAATGGAATAATACTCAATTCTAAGAAATGACAGTGAGCTAGCACCGTTTATGCTATCCTGGATTAAGCTAAAGCCCGTTATACAAAGTGAGGCGACACAAGATATGGAAAATGGGCTCCACATCTACTCGCCATCAAATTGGTACTGACTGATTAAAACTATGGTGCTCAAATGGTGGTAGCGCTCACCAGGGTTTGGGGGAGGGGGAGATACACTTAGGGTTGTGTCGAGCATTGTGGGGGAGGGGGGCAGGGAATACCTCTAACCCTTCCTAGGGAAAGGCAAAGATATGCAATGTAACCCAAAGGTCAAAAAAGGAAAAAAAGAAAAAACTTTTATGGGGTGGTGGGCAGATGGGAGGGGGGAGGGGGGAAGGATATATACTTACAAAATAGGTGCGATGCACACCACCTGGGGGTAGGACACGCTTGATGTTTTGGCAAGGGGGGGGCGAGGGGAGGAATGGCAGGGGCAATATATGTAACCCTTAACAATATTTGTACCCCCATAATATGATAAAATAAAAGGAAAAAAAAAAGAAAGCGGAAAGAAAAAAACAAAAAGTAGAATGGTCACTTCAAAGTTACTTTCCTTGTAAAGCGGGAATGGGGAGACAGGATAATAGAAAGATAACTGATTGGTCAACATCAGGTTACTGCAGGTTACTTTTCGGTAAGGATTAGAGCAGAGGGAACTTCACTATCAAGCCAACTGAAACTGGCCTGTTTGGGAATCGTGGCTGTTATCTCTCTCCTGATTTCTCAGAAGGCCAGATAACAACTCAGTTTCAGTTTGGCGATGTGGAACTTTAGCATGAGTGGCTCTATTTTGATTTTTAGTCTTGGTCTGTTAGGGCCTAGTGCAGGTGCTCAGTCCAAAACAATGGCCTCCTATAACATTTACTTAACATAAGTAACCTATACATCATTTTTTCACAATCAGAGAGGGCAATAAAAGAAAACCAAGTTGTACTGCGTGATAAATTTAAAAAATATTAGGTTATTAAGTATGAAATGACCAACTTCTTAATTACTAAGTTTGACAGTCAATATCTCTGAATCTTTCACTTTGACACTTTTTGTTTTAGTTTTTGTTTTTATCGTGAAGGTACATCCTCAGTCTTTCAAAGTCACGTTGTGGCTTGTGATTATATTTCAAAATTTTTTTGGCGTGATTTTTGTGAGACCATGGATAGGTAAAAAATTTGTGTTATTTTTGAACATGAATTCTATGATGGAACCAATGCAGTGCAGACAGCTTGAAATATCAATGAAGCGTTTGGAAAGGATGTGGGTAATAAACGCATAGTACATCGATGGTTTGAGACATTCCATTCTGGTGATTTTAATTTTGAAAATAAGCCTCATGGGTGACCTGAGACCAGGGTGGATAATTATGAGCTGAAAGCTGTAATGGAAGTGAATCCAGCTCAACCTTCAAGTGAATTAGCAGCAAGTTTTGACGTTACTATTCCAGAAACATTGGACCATTTGAAACAAATGGGCAAGGTAAAGAAGCTGGATAGATGGGTTCCATATGAATTAAACAAGCGTCAGAAGAGAAATCATCTTGAATCTTGCCTTTTGCTGTCACAACACAAAGATGAACCATTTCTACACCATATTGTTACATGTGATGACAACTGGATTCTTTTCGACAATTGCAAGCGTTTGGCACAATGGTTGGGTAATGAAGTGCCAGAACACAGCCCCAAACCGAATGTTCATCAAGAAAATCTGCTGGTATTTTTTTGGTGGTTCAGTGATGGTATTATCCATTACAGCTTCATGAAACCTGGTCAATTGACTACAGTATATTCTATTGTAGCCAGTTGGACAAAATAATGAGGATGCTTGCAGCTGGGTCAATAGAGACAGGCCAATCCTCTTGCAAGACAACACTTGACCACATTGCACAAACACGCTGCTCAAACTCCAGAGGCTGGACTTGAAACTCCGTCATCTACCATATTCACCAGATCTTGCACCAACTGACTACCACTTCGTCCAGGTTTTGGGCTGCTTCTTGCAAGGAAAAATATTCAATTCTCAACAAGCTGTGGAAAACGCCTTTTGCTGGCAGGGTGCGGTGGCTCACGCCTATAATCCTAGCATTCTGGGAGGCTGAGGTGGGAGGATCGCTCAACATCAGGAGTTCTAAATCAGCCTGAGCAAGAGCAAGACCCCATCTCTACTAAAAATAGAAAGAAATTAATTGGCCAACTAAAAATATATATAACAAATTAGCCGGGCATGGTGGCACATGCCTGTAGTCCCAGCTACTTGGGAGGCTGAGGCAGAAGGATTGCTTGAGCCCAGGAGTTTGAGGCCACGGCACTCATTCTAGCCTGGGCAACAAAGCGAGACTCTGTCTCAAAAAAAAACCAAAAAATACCCAAAAAAAACGCCTTTTGCTATTTCATAGCCACTTGCTCTCGAGGCTTCCTCACTGCTGGCATTAACAAGCCACTGTTAAGACGGCAAGACTGTGTCCATAGTGTAGGCGCATACGTTGATTAATTGTACTGCTTCTTGTTTGAGATATAATAAACTACACTTTTGATTTGAAATCGAACATTTCATATGTAATGACCCTGCCCTTTCTGCTTCTGGTCCCTTAGATATTAACAAGTAAGCCCTCAGCTTCTCCAGTAAAGCTCAGTTTCCCGCCCCTGTAACCTTTTCCTCTCCCAGTGGGAGTGGGAATTGTCATTTGATTCTCACCTGACGCTGACAAAAACTTAGCCATGACTTTTGCAATGCTGATATCTGACCATATGTTATTACTTTTGAGGCTATGATAATCATGTGAGAAAATCACTGCTTTGCCACCACAACAGGCTAATGCAAACTAGGTAAACTTGCTAATATTGAGGGTTGTTTTTCATTAAATATCTATCATGGATTTATTCATTTAAATAAATGAATAAATGTTTATTTATTTGCAAGCCAGGCCTTCTGAAATCTGACTCCCTTGAACTTTTGTGAAAATAGATTTCTTTTCTTTCCTGAATGCTTTTGTCTTTGAATCTTCCTTTCTCAAATCCTGCAGAGGCAGTCTAGTATTTCACTTTGGAATGTGGGAGTGGCGGGCACCTATTGTTTTGGAGATTTCAGCCAAAGCAGAATGAAATAATTCTGCCACAATGCCCTGACTCACAAGGCATGTGTGGAGCTGGGATTCGAAGCTGGGAAAATTGAAGCAAGTTCAATTTCTATCACACTTTTGTCCCATGGTTGTCCTGCAGGTCAGTTTCCCAAGTTTCTCTTCTCGGTCTGATTGTGTTTAGATTCTCATCTCACCTTGGTGTGATGGAAGGTGTTGTCACCAATGCCTCCGTTTCCCCTGGGTAACCTTGGGGAAGGAGAATTGTGGAAGGAAGTTGTCCCAGTGTCTCTAAACTCCCAGCATGGGTGTTGCCAGGGAAGAAATTTCATTCTGGAAAGAAAAGCAAGTCAGCGTTAACCTTGTTTTACAAATGAGTTTTAGTTCGGTGCTGGCTATGAGGTCATCCGATGATGTCAGGCGTTGCTTGGTTTCCAGGCTCCACGATTCCTTCTCCTTCCATAGCTGTGGTCATTTTGTTACTGCCCACAGGACTCACCCTGCTCCCAGTGACTTGGTCCAATCCTGGTGGAGACAGGTTGTTTTCAAGCAGCTTCAGTCCTGCTTTTTGAGCATTGAGACCTCTGTGCTGAGGAAGTGCCCTCCCCTCTGGTAGGCCCTAGTCATATCATTGAACCTTACTGTGGACCTGTGAACTCTTCTTCTAACGAAGTTCCCAGAACCCTGTTCTCTTCAAGGGGCTTTAAGCCAGAACTTGAGGAGAGACCTCTTCTGCCCATCTCAGATTTGGGGCTCTAATTGTCCCCAGGCCCTGCTCCCTGGTTGGGAGGCCCTGAGAGTTCCACATGAGCACCCTCACCTCTCCTCCGCTGCCAGCACTTGCCTGGCCCGTGCTGGATGAACAGACCCTGGCCACCAGGAGACGCCTCCCTCCAGTGCTCATGGAACCTTCTTACGGGCTGTGCCCTGCTGCGTCCTGGGACCTGACAGGAAACCTGTGTCTGAGGTGCTTACTGCCGGTGTTCCAAAACTTTCTATCTCTCCAGGCAACTAGCAGAGACCTTAAAAAAACAAGCCCAGGAAAAAAGTAATGAGTTTCCTAGTTAGCCAGTCGGGTAGAACTGATTTCTATTCCACTTTGCTCCCAGCTGATTTTGTAAAAAAAAAAATTGTATTGTTCTCGAGTCATGTCCTGCTCTTCAATAAGGAGATAGGACAGTCCCCAATACAAAGGGTAATTTAAGGTGATTATCAAGAATTGTAGCGTCCTCCCTGTTCAATCTGCATTGTACTCACATATCTGCTAAGAACACCTTCAGGATGATGGACAGTATAAGGGGCAGATAGAACCACCCTGGCCCAGAAGGGCACCCACGGGAACTTAGCGAACTGGGGCCAGCCACCTGGCTCATCCTCTTCGAGGCCAGGTGCTGTCACCTTCTGCCTTCTTAGCCTATCAGCTCTGCCAGTTTCAGTTCGGACCTTTCCCCTGCTCACTCCAGGACACCTCCTGTTGGGCTAATGTCTCAATATTGGCTTTGTCCCTGGGCATGACACCTGATCCCCCTATTGCACCCGATGCAGCTCACTGTCTGGCACACCTGCTCCATGCTCACCTATCCCATGGGGCAATGACCTGGGGAGGCATGAACATAATTCACATCAGTATAACATTCTGAGCAAGGTGACTGCAGTGGCAGTTTATCTGTCCTCATGACTCTCACACTCATTATTGAAGACAAACAAAAAATGTGTTTAGGTTCAATGCTGCGCTAGGCACTGTGCAGACAGCTCCCCGGGGTAACTCACAGCATAGTGGGGGGAGCAGATTTGCAAACAAACTATCACCACTCAGGGTGATAAACTGTTGTCAGGTTCATTCATAAAAGTTGATGGTGATCTGAGGGCAGCCTCCTCCCCAGGTGAGGCAACGTGTGCTGTCAGGCACTGTGTTAAGTACTTTGCCTCATTCACTATGAGTTTCCTAGAGTGGAATCAGCACTGTGAATTGTGCATGTTTGCATGTGCATGTGGTGTGCGTGTGCGTGAGTGTGTGTGTGCATGCATACACGTGCACACTCATGCGAGCTCAATCACACTCGTCTCTTGCAGCTTCTCAAAGCATCTCAAAGGCCTTTCAGTGATGCCAAGCATAAGGCCATGCCCAGAGGATTTAGAAGTCCTAAATTCAGTTCCAGACTCTGCAGAGTGATCCTGGAAAAGCCATTTCAATTATCTGAGCTTCAGCTTCCTCATCCTTGAAACAGAGATAAGATCCAGCGCCATAGGGTTGTTACAAGGGTGAAGAGAGGTGATACGTGTGAAACAGCTTTGTAAACTCCAAAGCATTGTACCATGTGACTTGCGGTGACTCCATCCGGAGCTCCAAGTGTTTATTTGGAGCAGGCCATGGGCTGGCTCCCCAGGCCAGGCTTGTAAATGCCTCTGGCTCTTGGAGCACTGGCAGCCCTGCTATGCCTCCTCCAGCACCGGCCCCACGCGTTGTGTACCCCGCACACCTGGTGGAACCCACGCGGCCTGGCTGCTCAGGTTGCAGGGGATGTCGGCTGCTGCCAGGAAACCAGGAGGAGGCGACGAAGAAGAAAGGGCAGCTGGCCAGGAAAAATAGGAAGCTGGTGCATTTGGATGATGATGATGGGTATTTTTTTCTTTCTTTTTTTGGCTGGGAGATAAGAGTGTTTTTGTTAGTTTAAGGGGGGCAGGGGCTCGTGGCAGTTATCTGGCCAGACCTTGTTTGTGGATGGCTCCAGACTTTGAGACCTAGCAGCTGCTGGCACTAAGTGAAACTGAAGTGTTTTCAACCCAGAGGAAAATCCCCGAAGTCTCCCGATTATGGCTGTAGCGCTCAAGTAGGCAGAACAAACACTCAGGACAGATCAGCCCACCTGGGAGGTCGCAGGCCTGCTGCAGAAGTGAGGCCACTCCCGTTTGGTTTCCGCTGAAATAAAACCAGGGGAGCCCTGAGGATGTCAGGTGCTGGTCTGTTCCTCTCTGTGGTCTGGGGTGAACTCGTTGCATTAGTTGATCAGGGGAATAGGGAAAGGTTCCAATGGCCCCAAAGCCTGGAGAGGGAATTCCTACACTCAGACTCTACACCCCTCTTGTGGACTGGCTCTATGGTCCATGGCAAAAGCCCCTTGTGAGTTAGCCTAGCCTAACCTACCAACCTCACCTCTACCCCTCTCTGCTACATGCCCTTTTCTCCCACCATTCCTCGATCTTGCAGGTGCCTTTTTAGGTCTCCATACCTTTGCCTGTGCTTGGCATGCCCTTTCCTCTCTCCTAAGCTTGCTGAATTTCTCATTTGTGACCCAGAGGTGCCATGAAACCTGCTTTCTCCTTGGCAGAACTGACGCTCCCTCCTAGGTTCCCATAGGGCTTTGTACGTCTGCCCACTAGGATTGAAGGCAGGGCCTGTGTCCGTCACTCACCTTCATATCCAACTCAGTGCCTGGCATATGGAAGAAGTTCAGAAGGTGTTTGCTGAATGCATGAAGGAATAAGGAGTGAATGGACTCTGACTCTGAGCTATCAAAATCAAAGGGGTTCACCCACGAAGCCCCTAGCAAGTCTGCCTTCTTTATGGACTCCTCTTGTGTTCAAAAAGGCAACACAGAGCAGTAAGAACTCTGGGCTCAGGAAACTCCTGTTCTAATGCTTGCTCTGACACTCACTGGCTTCTTTCTGCTCTTTTCTCCCAAAGTGCTCTACCTCAGAGCAATGTTGTCACTGGTCATTGCTGAGGGACGCCTTTGAAGATAGTGGTGCTCTTGGTCCAAAGGGAGGATCACGTCTCCAACGAGATGAGTGAGGTACTGTGGGGTCTTCCTGGGGCACACTCTGTGGAGGTTGAGGCAGGCCCTTTCGGAAAGGACGCTTTTCCTGTGGAATCATCGTGCAACTGGCAATGTGAGCCGTGTCTCACAGATCTGTTGTCTTGCCGACCTCCTGCTGCCTCTCTCTTCCTCCATCAAGACATAGCTGTGATTCAGGCAGACAAAGCACTTTTTCAGGCACCATCTGTCTCTTATCTTTCTCATTTGGGGTCCATCATAATTGGGAACTCGCAAGAGCACCATGTGCTTGCAAAGGGACACAGTGCCTCCCACCTGTCTCTTGACCCAGAATGTAGCATTCATGGGCAGGGGCCACACGCTATTTGTCTTTGTATGCTTCAGTACACAGTACAAGGCTTACTGCTTCAAGCATTAGCAACTGGTAGATGAGAAGGCCACACTCCTCCCCAAGACTGAAATATTTTAAAGCCCAACTCATTTTCACGGATTTGCTGTGCCCACCCTATTTCAAAAAGGATATTTAATAGAAAAATAACAAGCTGATTCTAAAGTTCACATGGAAGTAAACTGTGTAGGCTGGTTCCCTCTCTAAAGTATTTTACCTAAAAGTAATAATAAAGGGGGCACTTGCCCTGCCAAATATCAAAATGTAATGAAAAACAGTGTGGTATTGACATTGGACTAGAATTAAAGACGAAAGAACATAAAAACAAAAACGAGTGGGAGGCTGAGGCAGCAGGATTGCTTGAGCCCAGGAGTTTGAGGTTGCTGTGAGCTAGGCTGACGCCACGGCACTCACTCTAGCCTGGGCAACAAAGTGAGACTCTGTCTCAAAAAACAAACAAACAAACAAAAAAAAACGAGGCCCTGTATAGTTGAAAGTGAGATTTATGATAAAGGTGATATTTTAAATTTGGGGGGGGGGGAAGATGGATAATATTTACTAAATTTGATAAAGACAACTGGCTATCCTTTCATAAAGAGAATTTATTTCTGGTTTGTTTGCGAACCTGTGGGATGATTTAGGCAGAGGAAATTTTGGGGTTTCTTTCTTGGCCTGGGAATTTACTAACTTAATACTTCATATATTGAGACTCCTTTTGGAGGGTCACCAGAATAAATTAGAAGGATCTTAGGCTTCAAAGTGTAAAAAATTTGATTGTAGTGTTGCATGATGATGTAAGAGTGAACACATGAGCATGACTGATTGGGATGAAGTAGAGAAGTGCGCTTGCTGGGCGCTTCTAGTAATAGTCAGTTACACCCAGATAAGCTCTGGGGAAAGGAGGTGCTTAACTGAGCAATGACCTGCTGCTCTCCAGCTGTGCTGCGTGCTCCACGGAGTGCTGGGAACTCTGGATGCAGATGCTCTATGTGCTATAACTGGAAGGAGCAGCTCCCTACCTTCCCAGAACCCTCAGCGTGTCTAGCTGAGAATACAGCTGGCAGGTGCGATTGTGCAATGCCTTCTGGTTTGCACCCACTCCCAGCTCTCTGGGCCAAGGGATGGCAGAAATCAGTCATAAAGTATGCATGGCTTTTTTTTTTAAGCTCTTGGTGTAAACGTGTGTTCTTTGTTATTAAGTCTAACCCAGCGCAAACAGAAACTAGATACACTGTAGTAAAACTGCATAAATGGAAAGATGCAGAGAAAACTTTAAAAGGAGTGGAAGAAATGAGGTGATAACTAGAGGAAGGTTTAGGAAAAAGGGAGGATTTGGGGATTTTGCTTGTTGGTTGTGTTTCTGAAGGTGAGAGTGATTTGAGGCAATTTGACAGGGAGGAAACTATTTTTTTTAAGGGCTTAAGATAGAGGATAAACTTCTTTGCACAATTATCATTGACGATCACAACTTTGATAACCATTTAAGCTGCTAGTCCCAGACACCTCCTTCAAGATTCATATTTTCAACAGGACTTTAGACTTATCTGTAATGTCTTAATTTCTTCAAAGGAGAATCTGCTAGTGTATTTAATGAATAATTTGAAATTAACTTAAACCCACACCCTCAGAATAGAAGGGAATCACCTTATAAAGGGTGAGGTCAGAGCCTAGATGATGGGATGGTTGGTCTTGGATAGAGAGGAGTGGGAAAATGGTGAGTAAAGATACAAGAAAATGCATGTGCGAAATGCAACAAAAGGGAGCATCTCTCTCTGTGAAGTAATATGCATATCCTCCCACCCTCTGGGCATTGGCGGGAATGCCGTTTTCTATAATAACTTTGCCGGTGGCAGTTGCTTCTCAGGTTTCAGTGAAAGGATGTGTGGCCGGATCTTATGCTCCACCTATTGGTCAGTTGAATTTGGGGACCTGCCCGTGCATAGCAATTTCTGGGAAGCCACCATGCTGAATTCGGAGAATCAGAGTGCCTCTTATAATCTGAGCCTAGAAAAGTTGCTCCCAGGTTAGCTTGCTCTTATGGACTGGCAGGGACGTAATGCACGGATAAGTTTATTTGGCCTAAAGGACTAGGAACTGAGTGGGCAAATAGAGAGGAGATCATATGCTGAGTGTCAGGGAGTGTGGGACAGAGAGGGGGCCAAGGAGGGTGTGTGATAACAAGTTGCTGCCCAACTATCTGAAAGAATGACCTGTTAGCATTGAGGCCCCAGATGAAGTTCTTAACATCTTTATTTCCTGGAAATATTTTATTTTACTGGAAATATCCCAACTTCATTAAGTCATTAGTACTATTGAACAATGATTATGTTTCTGAATTTTCCCAGAGATGTGTGTATTTCAAACAGCTTGCCTATAATAGCAGTGATTCAGGAATGGTCAATATTTGTACTGTCCTTTGTTACTTAAGGTTGCAAATCATTATCTATCAGAGTAAAATACAAAGCAGTTTCCTGTCATGTGCATGTACTTATCTTTTTTTCTATTGCAGGCATTATATTAGGTTTTTTTTTTTTTTTTTAATCAAGAAAGAAACCAAAAGTAGACTAGCTAAGCCAACATAGTGATTAAGAACATGATTTTTGGAGAAAGATGCTCAGGGTATAAATCTCAATTTCACTGTGAGAGCTGTGTAATCTTGCAAGCCATTTAACTTTCTTTGGGCCTCAGTTTCCTCATCGTGTATAATGTGAATAATATCATAATAGCATGGGCCCCATAGCGTTGTTGTAAGGAGGACATGAGACAGTCCTTGCAAAGCACTTTGCATAGTGCCAGAATCTATTAGTATATTCTAGCTGTATGTGCTTATTATAAATGGTAAAAGATCCTGGGTAGTCTGTGAATTACTAAAAAATAAATCAGGACTTCAGAGCTTGAAAGGGACACCTGAGATCATTTGTACTAAGATGGCTAATATCTGGCTTGCATTCCATCGCTTTTCCACCATACCCTCAACAGATATCACTAATTAGAGCCAGCATTCTTTCCCACTGACGTCAATAGGATTTCAGAATCCTCAACACAGTATTTTATCTGGTCATCACCCATGGGTTGGAATTGATCCTGAGATGTAACCATCTGCCACCCCTCATTGTTTTCAATGAGAGAGGAAGTGACTTTCCTAATGTGACACAGTTGATTAGCATCAGAGCCTGGACACAAATCCAGTTTCCTGTTGGATAGTTGACTATACCCATCTTTGTAGATAATTTATAGTTTTATGTAATATAAACCTTTAAAAAAAAGATCTTAAAAATAAATGCACTTTGAAGGAAAGGGTGTTTGGAAAAAAACATTGCGGGCTGAAGAAAATGGGAAATGAAAGGTTATTCTTATTTATATTTTAACTTTTCATTCTTGATTATGGGCCATAATTTGGCTAGCGAAAGAAATTAAGCTGACTACAGAAACCACACAGTGTGCACCATTGTGAGAGGCTTTATTCACTCCCTTACTCAGCAAACGTATATTTGATGCCAGCTTTGTACCAGGTACTGTATTAAGCACTGAGAAGACACAGGTATCGAAATATGACCTTGACCTTCAATAAGCTCAAGAAACAGTAGGGGAGACAGACATGAACAAAACTGGAAGTGTCAGCAATGTGCACTTCAATAAAGGAGTGTATGGGGGCTATGGGAGTAATGTGGCCAGTTCTACCCAGAGGGATGGGAATCAGTGAAGGCCATTTGACCTGGGAATCTTCAAGAAAAATTAACCTCATAACCCAAAAAGTTTGGAAAATGTTAGTAACCATTAGTGGCAAGCCAGAAGTTGTATTTTGGAATAATAAAATATTTGTGGACTTGAATTTACTTCATTAAAATTTGGTATTAATAGGCTATATGGCTTTGTTAAGGGCAGGCCATAGGAAATGTCACTGCCTGCTATGAGGCTGATGGAACAAAGTGATGTTTGCCACAGTCACATTTTCAGGAGCAGATTATTTTGCGTATTTACCTGAGGGGCAAATATACTTCCTGGTCTAACAGACTCTCCTTGTGTGTCTGTCGGGCAGATGTCAGGGAGTTCATAGTCTGACACCAGGTGAACCATGTATGGCCTAAACCTGCATGTCACCACCTGCAAGACCAAACCAATGCTTTACCCTGTTTGACGTCATGGCCTTAAAGTCAAATTTGCTTACCCTCATTCTTCTGTTGTTAAACACACTCTGGTTATTGCTCTCTGTTTAGGTAAGGGAGAAAGATAAAGAGTCTCTATCCTGAAAGCCTGGGTTATAAACAAACCCATGGTGGCTGCACACCAACCATCCAGACACAACTGGTGGCCAATGAAACCCAGAGCCAAATAGGTCACCCAGCAAGTTAAGGCTAATGTTGGTAGACTGACTTATAAAAGTGTTTTTCCACTCTCTTTGGCAAGGATGAAGGGAAATGCTTTCATTTACAGGCCAAGAAAATCAACCTTGCCCTGAGTTCCATGTATAATGAAAGGCTCTACCACAATGTGGGCCGTGACAAAATGTCACTGGCCTAGATTCTCTGCTAAATCAACACCATTAAGAGATGATGACCCAGTTTCCACATGACCTTCACTTTCTGTTTTTGAATTTGGATTGCCTAGGTTACGGCAGAAGCTAAGAGACAAAGGTTCCATTGGGTAAAAGACTTGGTGTGGAGTGCCTTGATGCTCCATGAGGAGCCAATGAAGTGAAATTCATGGCTGAGTCTGGGATGCCCTTGGAGAGTACCAGACACCAACTAGACTCTTCTTATTTCGAAGAAATTTGGCTAAAACAAATACCATTTTTCCCCAGTGGTAGCTCTTAGTTCCTGGTGGTGGCCGCTGAGGCCACCATGGGGCTGGGGGCAAGGTTGGAAGGTAAGATGGATTTGTAGGAACGGTGCATTGTTGGGTACAGTGCGGGCTTAGGGCAGTGGACCGAGGTTCATGGGCACCCTGGGCAGGATCCCCTTCAAAGAGTTGCAGAAGAGTTACTTAGAGGAGCACTTGCCTGGGGAAAGAGCAGTGAAGCAAGCGTGTCACCCCTAAGAGCCTGTCCACTGTGGTCTGCGAAATTCAGCTCTGGGTCCAGATATGTGCCCCTCACTCAACACAGGGAGGCTGCAAAGGCGGCTGAGGTGGTCCCTGCTGTTACCAGAGCACATCCCGTGGGGTGTTACACGCCACATCAAGCAGCTTCTACCTGCATTCAGTTCTGAGAGGAGTTGCCCCACCTAGCACGTTCCCCTCATCACTGCATGTCTAAGTGGGGCTTCAGGGCCCCCTGCAGAGCTGGGAAAACAACTCTCCGGCCCATCGCGGCTGCGCGGAGGGGAGAGGCCGTCCTACCCGGAAGTCTGGGGCCTGCTTTGAGCATGCGCACTGGCTCAGCCTCCGAGCAGGGGTCAGGGCTCTGAGTCGAGTGCCGAGAGCTGAAGAGCAGCGCGGAAGGTTGTAGCAGCCACCTCTGGCTGTGGGCCCGGGCTCTCCACACAATGGCCCTGTTGTGCTGAGGGCCACAAAGCACACAAGTTTTAAATGCGATAAAGATAGAATTTTGAAGAAACACGAGCCTGGACATGCCGAGCTTCTTACGTTAGTGACAGACTCTTCCGTGCTGAGTTTCGACCGCTGACTTCGTGCCGCTTTCCCACGTTCCTGACCCGGTCGCCTGCATTCATGCCGCAGGAGGTGCACTAGTGAAGAGGGTAAACCAGCTCTCTGCCGCCTTGGGCCCTGCCTTCTAGTGAGGGGGTCCCACGATGACAAATAAAGCCGGAACTACATATTATATTACATAAGGTGGTGCTAAGCCGCCCTCCTCTGGGGAGCAGGGCATGAGGGGCTGGAGAGTAATGCCCCTTGTACACTGCACGTCTTGGGGTTCAGAGCGTGAAAACCCAAGAGTGGGGACAATGTGCTCCCTTCAACAGGAGAAGGCAAGAGGCTGGGCGTGCGGGCGAGAACACAGTGCGCTGCAGTCCCTCGGTCTGATCCTGCGGATCCTGGAGAGCCCATTTCTCCAGCGCCGCCGGGCCCCTGACACCATGTGATGGCTGCTCACAGTTGGGGCTTCCTGTGCCTCGCGCTGCGTTTGCACCTTTCACCCTGGACATCAGCCACAGCAAGACGGTGGAGCTTCTCTGCTGTCAGAGAAGACCCTGTGCCGGATGGCACACCCATCCTCAGGGTCAGCGAAAGGACAATGACCCTGGCCCTGTGCTCAGCTGGAAGGACTTCATCTCTGGTGACCATGCTGGTGACAGCTGGAGGATTCGGGGGAGGAGAGGGAGAGGAGGGAGGAGGAGCAGACAAGTTTAGATGTCATTCGCACCCAGTAAAGGGGCTTGGGGAGGGACTTCTAGAGGGTACTGCGTTACCTTCTGGGGGTGATTTAAATGTCCTTGAATTAGAGTTATAATTGTACAACATTATGCATATACTAAAAGCCATCGAATGGCCTTTTCAAATATTAATATAATTCAAACTGGAGAATTTGAATTGTAGCTCAATGAGACAGAAACAACTCTAAATTCAGCAGAAAAATGAGAGAGGAGTTGGTCTTCTGACTTCAGCTCTTACATTCTCCCCAGCACGCTACAGCCACCTTAATTATATTACTATGTTAACCTTATTTCTCATCAAAGGGAAAAACCATAAAATCAAAACCATTTGACCTCTTCTGCCTCAGGGTTTCCGGGGACTTCTGGTTCCACTTTTACTGTAGGCTCAGTCATTTAATCCCAGTGCCGTTAAAAATAAGAGCTGTACACTAACAGGAAGTCGGGGACAACGCCCATGCACAACAGGGACAGCATGTTTTCTGAGTCACTGGTGGGATGCGTGCGTGAAAGGACAGCAAGTGGGGTTACAGCGCTGCCAAAGGCGAGGGCTTCACGTTGCCGAATGTGTTCCGCACGCTGTCATCTTCCGCAGGGGCCTGAGAGGCCGTGCAATTAAAGTCAGTAACCCGGTATTCTAAACGCAGCGTGGCAGCACCATCTGGACAGGAGACGGAAGGGAAAGACCTTGTGCAGAAAGTGAAACTTTTGCGGGGCAGGATGGAGGGGTTTTCCCACTGTTTCCTATAACCATAGTAATGCCTATTAATAGGATCCAACGGGAGCCTCACAAGGTTCACCTCCGGAATTACGGTGAAATGCAGCAAAGCAATCTCCTGGCTGTGTCACTTCCACCCATAAGACCAAAGGGGAGTCACGGCCCCTCCCTGAACCTCTGTTTCTTCATCTGTGTAGTCGGGATATTAATAGTTCATTCCCGGTAAGGTCATTAAATGAGGATTAAATGAGTTCCTGTATATGCACACGGCCTGGCACACAGTAAGATGTCAAAACTACGGTAGCTCTTCTTAGCTAGGAAGCAGCCGGGGGAGGTGTTATGTCCCGATTCAACAACGGAGAGAGCAACTGTAGCCAGAAAGTGTTTCACGGCTTCTTAGGGGCAGAACTGAATAAACCTCTGTTTTATGACGTGGCCGGACAGACTGTCAAAGTCATCTTAAGGATAATACACATAAGAGCAAAGCAGAGTGTGGAGGCCCCCAGAGCCGCTCTCCAGAGACCCCATGCTGCAACCCCTCTCCTGCCTTGCCTTGTGAAGTGACAAGCTAGCTCATGACATACCACCCTGCTCATGAACTGTGTTAGCTTCCCTTTCCTCTCCAGGCCCCCAGCTGTGACGAATGAGGCCCTGCAGAGATGCCCCCACCCCACTGCCTGGCTTCCCTTTCCTCCCCACCTTGCCTTCCCTTGGCCAGCTCTTGGCCTGTCCTTTATGTGCCATGTGTGCCACCCTACACACCTTTGTACAAGCCAGGCTCCCTGCCCAGATGGCCCTCTCCTCTCCCACTCATCCTCCAAGGTCTGTTTCAAATGCTGCTATCTGGAGAAGCTTCCTCGCTCACCTGGCCCTGCCTACTTCAGCACACCAGTGATTCCTCCTTAAGCCTAATGGTTCCTGAAACCTCTGGGATGGAAGAATTTTGCAGTTAAATAACTTAAGGCCTTAGAGAAACAGAATTGGAGACTCCTAGGTCACAGACCTACAAAATATCCTCATTGTTACCTTTACATTTTATTTTTGCTCATATTATATAATTCCCTTACAAATGTTTCAGAATCTGCCTCCACTGCAATTTCAATGATAGGCTTGTACATGCATTTACTCTATTGCTGATGAGATGCATGCCAAGAAGTATTTTGTTTCCCTTGTCTAATTTCATGACTTGAAGCTGGGGACTTGTCTCCCACTTATACCTTGTCCCAGAAACCCACTAAAATGCACACTTTAACTCTCTTCCTTCTCACCAATGGGGGAATGCAGCTATAATGCCAAGGTTTACTGTTCCTTGTCATTCTTTCTCTCCCCCCAGGAAGCATAGTAAATACCTTTCCTCTTGCCCTGTTATATGGGCTACCATTCTTTTTTTCCCAGCTATTTTTTTTCTAAATACAGTCATGTGTTACTTAATGATGGGGATTTTTGTTCAGAGAAATGTGTCCTTAGGTGATTTTGTTATGTGGACATCATAGAGTGTACTCACACCTAGGCTATATGGTGTAGCCTATTGCTCCTAGGCTACAAACGTGCACAGCATGTTACTGTGTGGAAGACTGTAGGCAACTGCAACACAATGATATTTGTGTATCTAAACATATCTAAACATAAAGAAGGTACAGTAAATATATGGTAGTATAATCTTGTGGGACCACTGCTGCATATGCAGTTTGTTGTATTCAAAGAAGTCCAATGTTCAATGATTCTCTACTTGCTGAGAAGGTGTGTGGAAGCATATATGCAAACACCAGAATTTGGCAAAAGGAGAATGCATGAGTAGGATGCAATTGCCTTAATTATTTTAATTGGGGACACTAGGAGAAATGCTGATTGAAAGACGAGAAAGTTAAACATAAGAATCTCTCTCCCTGCCCCTGTAGTGTTTGTTTTCTGAGAATACGGCTATAATTTATCCAGTTCTGTATCTCCAGTGCAGTGTCATTATAGGTTCTCTAATAAAAGTTTGTCCAGTGGATGATGAATGCATGATGAATGAATAAATTTGTAAAGATAGAGTCAGGATAACTAAAGTCCAGGATGAATTTAGGCTTAAAGACAATTTTAAGAACAAAGTAAGAGTTGTTTTTATTTGGTTCAGAGCAGGAAGAACTGCAAGGGCATGAGCTTATTGTTTGGGGTAGGTGGTGTAATGTTTACATTGACAAAGAGAAAGCAGAATTGTTTTTTAATTTTGTCATTCTATCAAGGTAAATGATCTCCAGAATGAAAAACGTAGGGACCAGGAAATTGAAGCTCAAGATAGGGTAAAGGAATGGGGGTGGGGGGAAGCACCTGTTTGAATAGGTTCATATCCTGGTTCAGGTAAACAGCAGGTAAATGAGATTGGCATGCCTGTCAGCTGTCTGAGGAATCACAAAAACAGGAAAGTACTGAAAGATTGGAGAGAGGAAAACACTGCCCTAGTTGTCAAAAACGGAAGGAAAGTGAAGTCTAGAAACTCTACAACCAACTGTTAAATGAATCTTTTGTAAACTCTCAGTCTAGTAAGTAGAAATTCACTGGGAGCCAACAGCGGTTCACTGTAAATTGTGCTCAAAGAACTATATTTCCCTTTTAAATAGGACTGTTGGCAGGTCACAGCAGGAGTGTACAATGGGCATAGTGTATCTGGATTGCAAGAAGGTATTAAACAAACTCTTTAATGATCATACGGGGATAAGTTGGAGAAATGTTGACTGAATTACAAGATAGTTAGATTAATCTGTAACTTTTTGAAACATGGAACTTAAAACATTATTGATTGATGAATGGATGACAGATTGGAAAAAGATTTGTAGATGCATGCTGTAGAGTTTTGATCTTGAATGGTCATGTTCAATTTTTTTTTTTTATTTCAGCATATGATGGGGATACAGATTTTAAGGTTTCAATAAATGCCCTTCCCCCCCCCCCGCCCCCCACAAGTCTGAGTCTCCAGCATGACCATCCCCCAGACGGTGCACTTCTCACTCATTATGTATGTATCTACACACCCACCCCCCCACCCCCCATCCCCCTGCCCGATACACTATTATTGTAGTACCTATGTGTCCACTTAGGTGCTGCTCAGTTAATACCAGTTTGCTGGTGAGTATATGTGGTTCTTGTTTTTCCATTCTTGGGATACTTCACTTAGTAGTATGGGTTCCAGCTCTAACCAGGAAAATATTAGATGTGCTATATCAC
>VSMD01079775.1:0-68170 GCA_008750895.1 Mirza zaza
TCACAAATAGTCTCATTTCAATAAAATACTTTCCTATTAAAAGACAGCTTTTCAAAGACTATATTAAGAATTTTCCACAAAAAGACTTCAATTTGAACATTAAAAGAGCACAGATTTGCATGCTCATGACACAACAACATACAAACTATACTGAAAAGATGGTCTCTGGGCTCTTTTTAGTATTCTCTACCTACCTCAAATATTATCTTTTAAACCACACAAGCCAATATCTATTGGCTCAGTGTTATATGTGAAAGTTTGCTTGTGCAAAATCCTTAATCGTTATACTAAAATAGTTTATTCTTGAAAATAAAAATAACTGGTTTTTTTCCATCTGTCAAATATCTTAAGGTTTGGCCATTTTTTGAGAATTAAGTGGTCCAAAGTATCAACTACTATATATTCAGCCCTTAAGTGAAATCCCAGAGCTCAACCAATATTCAAGTATGGTTTTTTCCACAGGACTTCACCTATTGTGTTTTTTCCTATTTCCTCTGCTTTTTCTAAAAATAATTTCAACTTCACACAGAATTTACCTATATAAACAAAATAATTCCACCAAGATTAGAACATAAGTGTAATATTCAGTTAGTGATCCAGAACACCACAGCTGGCTCCATTCAAATTATGACTATCCATGCCAGAGGCAAGACTAAAACATTAATCTTCTATCTTTATCATCATTGCACTTCACAGCCTCTCAGATAAAGGGCCCTGAAAACTCAAAGAAATTTAATAAAATAAAATAACCTATTTTGAAAAGTTAAGTGCATGATTATTTCACTTACCTCAGTACATTTATCAAAAGCTGCTACTATTTTTGGACTGAACATGTCTTTCATGGGATGGTTCCAGTTACACTCCTGCAATTCTGCTTACAGAAATACATTCTTTGATCTCTGAAATAATTTGCACATTAAATGTCATACAAGATTTTTCTAGGAATGTATTTCAAATTTTAATTGTAGCATATTCATTAAAATGAAATTAAAATAAAAATATTAAATAGAATTTTTGGCTTGCCTCTGCTTCTCAGATTGTTTCTTGAAGTTCCAAAACTCATGCAAAAACATCCTCACTAAGAAAACCATGTATATATATAAATAAAATATATGAAGTGCAGGTAAGCTAAAGCAGTTAACTTTGTCCATAAAAGCAACTATGGTACTATGTAAATCTCTAACATTATATCTACTCAACACCCTAAAAAATTAGAATGACCAAAGGGAGAAAAAAATTCCCACTAAACTTAAGACAATAAGTCAATATTTCCCATAAATGTTTTATTCTTTTTAAATTCTAATGTTCTATTCACAGCACTTTTTTAAAAGAGCAATATTACAGGAAAAGTCTGTTTTCAAATATGAACTACACATCTAAGTGATCTAATTTGGTCTAGGAATGGATACCAGAGCATCTAAATATACTAGAGAAAGTTTATATATGAAAAGCTACTGTAATGGAATCCATTATAATTCTTTCATTTGTCATTATTGCTGGTTACAAATTCTAAAAATCCTTTCCTATTGGTTCATTCATTAGATATCAAATATCCAATTTTATCTTATATGAACATTTACAATTTATCAAGATTTAAACACAAATGCTGTTCTAATTATTTGCTAGTCCAAGAGACTTTTAGTTATGAGTTCAATGATAGCACTGCACACACAAAAGGTTAAATTATTCTGTTCAATGCTTCACATTAACTTTTGTGACATGGTCATAGAAATAACCAAAACCATCATTCATTCATTCATTTTATTAAGTAAACATTATCACATGCAAGATCAAAAAATAAGAGTCAAATGAACATTGTTTGGTACTTTAGCCTTATGGCTAACATTGTTAAATAAGTGCTAAATCTGCATGTGTATGTGTAAAAGGACTGTAAAGAGGACAGTTACAAATACAGATTGATAAGATGTGCTTTAAAAAAAAGAAATAAGAGTCAGAGTTAGAATCCCAGAACTTCTTATTTCTAGTTTTTCTATGTCCAGTCAACCCCATTCACTATTAAAAATATTGCCTAAATAAAGCCTAACATTTCACTACTGTGAATCTAAAGCAAACCTAAAGCAAATCTGAGAACTGTCCCTCAAGATCATGTTCCTTTGACTCAGAAAATTTCTTGGCAGGTACAAAATAAATGTTATAAGTATCTATTAACAAAAAGTGTATACAATTATGAAACACACAACCTCCATGATTCTACATAAACGTCAAGGTCTCTCACCAAACGAGCAGCTGTTAAAAAAAATCACAGTGTAGTATAGCAATAATTTGACAAGATTATATTGTTTTATCAACATCTCTGGAAACAAACTGAAACAAAAATAATGTACAAACAAAACAAATTTTTATAACTATTCCAACTTTGTAATACTCCGGGACACAGAAAATATAATCGTATGTTCAAAGAGAGTGTCCAGCAGCCCCTTGCATACTCCCATCCTCCTACCTCCATTAACTAAATAGTTCTATAATTTACATTTTCCTTCCCTTTTCTCTTCTTCCTTTCATTAATAAGGAATAAGTCTAGATTAAATTATGTTAAATGGGAGTTTCAGATATTTCAATCTAGGGGATATAATATTTACAGTATCATACCCAAAACTTAACATATGCCCTTTAAAAGGTAAAGTGAGAACTCAGAAAGAAGAAACATGGTGGGTAATAGTCACTTAAAATAATTCTATACAGAAAATGGAAACCTATTATAAAAGATGAGTAAGTGTAAATGAAATAAACTAAGGCAAAACTTCTCATTCTTCAAGGTTTCAATTTTTTGTGTTTGTCTTATTTCTCTTAAATTGTTTTGATAAATGGCTGTTTTCTTCTAAAAAACTTGGTTCCAGTATTTTTAAAGTTGTTTCAGTCACTTCAGAAATGAAACAGTATATAAATAAACCAGTTGTTATAAAGGGATTTCTTAGAAATTATCTAAAAGGAAAGTGAGGTACTGTCAGCAGTAGCATAATATTGTAGTCCCCCATCTAATTTACAAGAGCAAATTACCACATTACCTAATAGGGACTCCATCAGAACACATAGCTGAGCAGATGGGACATCATACGCAACCAAAACTGCTAGGTTCACATCTATTTTTCCTTGCAATTGAAATTAAACAGGAACATGTTGGCAACCTAAAAATCATCCTCACCAACCAGTTACTCTTTCATTAATATCCACTTCAAAACACAATAGATATTTCCAAGAAACTTTATTTGGGACATACAGACATAGCAATGGTTTGTCAGCTTGGAGACCAATAGGTAACTTTTACTGAAGATATATTCGCTGGCTCCATTTCTGCATAAAAAACAAAACAAAACAAAACAAAAAACCTCTGGGAGGAATATGAATGTATTTAGGCCTAGAGTTAAACTTTTAAGCATTGTCTGCACATGACTTTGTAAGATCTTGCTGTGGGCAAGGCCGAAATGTAGTGGTTTCAATTTTAAATATACAGGCATTCACATGACTAGCAAATCATACAGAAATCTGATTAACCATGGGTCAAGATGCCTGAAGGGAAAACGCAGGCAAACAACAAGAGAATTAGGAACAAGTAGAAAGTAGTTGGTTTTTATTACTATTATTATTATTGTATTATGTTTATAATGCAGGCTACCTATTTTGATAGAGTAGAATAATTTCTACTTACAGAATTACTGACAGATAATGTTTTTAAAAAAACTGCATCTTCTTAGAGAGAAAACTCTTTTAAATATAAACTAATTATAATAAATTACAATTTTAGGGAAATTGTAAGCCATTCTGTATTTTTCTCCTCAAAACAATGAATAAAGAGGTTTGGTTGCTTTGGATACAGTTAAAAAAAAAAGAGTGCTCAAGCTATGTTTTTTACTGTAGAAAAAATAAGCTGTAAAACAATTCAGGAATAATCTAACTAGAGATTAAAAAGAAAAGCCCTAGATGATCTCTAAGATGCTCTTTAGTAATTGGTTATAATATCAAGAATGTATACATTACTTAAAACACTCATAATAGGTCATAGCATTAGGAAGAAATTAAAGACTCCATAGAGTTGAGATATCATTCACTTTAAAAATAATTATTAATGAGTAAAATATCTTCATAAAGTATATTTTTAAGACTATCATTTTTACTTATAAAAAGTATCAGATATGAGGTCCCATGTTTAGCTTATGAACATTACAAGTTTAACTAAAATTCCATTGCCTGAAGTAGCCTAATGTATAAAATATTCATTTAAAGTAAAACGCCATGATTTGTTTCTGAAAGCTTAAGTTTCAATACTGCCTACTAAATTTTGTACAAATCATATTAACTATGCAACTTGAGTAATTCAATCTGTAAAATGGGAATGAAATCAGTAAATAGAAAGCCTAAAAGTAGTAATAAATTCCTCAGAGATCCATAAACAAATAATGCTAAAAGGCAAAGCAGTACATTTTTAGAGGCATTCTAAGAAAATCTCATACAGTAAAATTCCATAAGGCATTTCAAACAGAGCTAAGTATCAGACTGTCTTGAAGATTTCCAAACTGAATCTAGTCAAAAGAAGGACTTGCACCCATTCTATTTTATTAACATCATCATTAAACATTGTTCTTATATTGTCTTTTTATGATGTTAACATCACACTGGAACATAAATTAAATCGAAAGACCCTCATGAGTAGCAGTGGGAAAAGAAAATTATATGATATAAATTAAAAATTGTTAAGGCTACAATTTTAAATTTACAGCATGTAATCTGGGCTGTTCTTGAAATCTTATTCATATAATCAGATCTTATATCTAAATTTAATTCAACAGAAAAAGGGACCAAAGATTTAATAAATACACAATGTACTTTTGTCCTTTACTTTTCATCCAAAAGGATTATATGCTGCTTTTGGCCAAATATGGTAGAAGTCCTAGACAACAATAACGTTCTCGTATACTTCCACTGGTTATTACTGAAAATTCATCAACACGTAACTGCATTTTTCAATTTCGGATGTTCACATTTTAGCAGATGAAACATAGTTAACAATAAAAAGGCCCAGAGCAAAGTCAGGAGAGATAAGGAGAGCAGTAAATAATTTGGTTGGCTGCATCAAAATGCTAGAATGCCACGCAGTTCCACATTTCTTAGTAGTTATATTGAGATACAATTCACATACCATACAATCCACTCATTCAAAGTGGACAATCCAGTGGTCATTAGTATGTTCACAGAGTTGTACAACTATCACCATAATCTATTTTAGAACATTTTCATCACCCCACAGAAGTACCCTCTGCCCATTTACAGTCTCTTTCCTTCCCTCATAAACTATCCTCCCCTCTCCACACTGGGCAACCACTAATCTACTTTCTGTCCCCATGGATTTGCCTAATCTGGACATTTCATATAAATGGAATTATTTGATATGTGGTCTTCTGTGACCGGCTTCTTTCAGTTAACATACGTTTTAAGGTTTATTCATATTCTAGCATATATCAGTACTTCAATTCTTTTAATTATCAAATAATATCCCATTGTATGACTACATTTTATATAACTATTCATCAGTCGATTGGCATTTGGGTTTTTTCACTTTTTGTCTATGAATAATGTTCCTATGAACATTCCTATACAACTGTTTGTGTGGGCACATGTTTTCCTCTGCAACTCAATTTTTAAATACTCTTTTAAAAAAGAAATATGAAACTACTTTCTTTAACATATGGTAAAAAACATTTTGTAAGTGTCTCGATACCTTATAATCATAATCATAAATAAAATGGAAATAAAGTTCATCATACTATACACAAATCCAGTTCCTTTTTATTTTGCTGATTGAGTTCAGCCAAAATTACTATCCATTAATTTGATGACCAGATTTAAGTTTCAAGAGATACAAAACCAGGAATTTTGCAAGAATTCTTATCTCCTACTCTCTGTCAAGAAACCAAAAAGGCATGCCTATTAAACAGCAAAGCAAACACTACCATTTGCTTTATATGTTTTTATTCTCCTGGATTTTTCTTTAAATTGATATTTTTTTCTTCTTCTGGGTTGAGGTTCTAACTAAAAGGTAATCTAAAAGACTCAGATTACATGATTCTAATGAAAATTTTAATGCACTCACACATAGAACTTACGAAGTCATGGAAGTTCTTGTTTGATAATTATGTACAATTGGATACAAATCCAGTATATATCAGTATTCTAGTAAGCAGAATTCTAAGATAGCCCCATGATTCATCAGTCTTTAAAGAATTATCTCCCCATCGATCACTGTTACTTCAAGAACGGTAGCCCCTTTCACCATCCTTTCAGGAATAATTTTTTGGAGCTGGCCTTTGTGAGAGGTGGAAAGTGCAGGTCCTGTGTCCCTCCTTCCCTCAGGCCGCTTATTCTCAGAGATGGGAAGTGCCCATGTGCAAGCAGGGTGAAGTGTTCACCCTTAGTATTCATATCTTTGTGCAACCCCCTACCCTTAAGTGCCGGCAGGGCCTGTAACTTGAATCTAACAAAAACAATACGAAAAAAGTAATGAAATATAACTCCCATGATTATGGAATATGATAAAGGTGAAGGGATTTTGTAGGTATAATTAAGGTCCTTAATTAATATTAAGTTGATCAAAAGACATATTATTCTGGGAAGGCCTGACCTAATCAAGTGAACCCTTTAAATGAGGATATAGAGATGAGAGACTCAAAGCAGCAACCTCGCAAATATACCCAACACCTACCCAAATGCCGTCAAAGACATGTTTACATGGACCTGCATGAAGACAAAATAAAAAATACGTGAAGAAATAAATGCTTGCATTTCTCAATAACTATCCTTTACACAGCATACATGTTAAATACTCTTTAGAGTCAAACTAAAGACATTACCAAGCATGAAAGCTTCATTTAGAATCAATTGATGACCTTCATCATATAGTGAAGATTTATTTTTATTGACAAACTGCCTATCATTTATGCACAGTAGAGAACACAAAAGTTCAAGATCGAGATGGGTTTCCATCCTTCAGCAGCATTCATTGGCATAATCAGAAATATACAAATAACTACAGTATTAACACATGTCATATAAGCTACAAGGAACATAAAAACAAAGTACATCATAGTGCAAATGAGGTATATATAAATAACGAGTAAAGAATGGAACCATACAAATTGACCAATGGTCATGGAACAGATTTCTAACGTCACTATAGACAAGGAACGGGCTAGCACTCAACAAACACCTACTGTATGCCAGTTACTCCACTAGACTCTTCACACAGAGTGTTATATCTAATTCTCACAGCCCCATAAGGTAGAGTTGTTATACCTTTATTTTATAAATAAAAATACTTCTAATCAGACAGATTAAGTAACTAGACCCAAGGGGAGAAGGGGATACTAGAGGTTACACTTAGGTCCATTAAGATAATATAACATAATTGCTTCTTATAAGTATGTAATGAAATAAAGCCTTTTATTTTATATATTTTTCAAAGCATTTTCAAAAATATTTCAGCTTATCCCATAACAACCCTATAAGATAGTAGTACAGTTGTTGTTATTATTTCCACTTCACAAATATACCATTCAGAGGTTGACTTGTAACTTAATTAGTGAATGAGGACTAGACCTCCAGCCTTCTAACATCTGGTCTCATGTTTCTTCCACAATACTATTCTCCAAAACACTTAAGATAGAAACCTAGAAGGATAGAATTTTTTTAAAAAAGGAAAAGGAAAGGAAAGAAAACACATCTGTACCGTGTTTCCCCAAAAATAAGACCTACCTATAAAATAAGCCCTAGCAGGATTTCTAAGCATTTGCGCAATATAAGCCCTACCCCAAAAATAAGACCTAGTGATAGGTGTGGCTACACACCATATCTGCACAACCCATGCATTTCATCCTGGAGCGTCAAAGAAGACAAACAGCCCTTCTCATCTGCCCCATGAGAGCTCTATTGCTCGACATGAGAGATTGGGGCCAATGGTTCTAAAAGAAATAGAGTCACAAGAAATTCAGGATGGAATTCTGAGTTATGATGATGTTCCAGAAGAAGACAACTTAACTATATTTGAATAAATGTAGATTGTTGTACCCTGCTTAAAAAAAAAAACACACATCCCCTGAAAATAATCCCTAGGGTGTCTTTTTGAGGAAAAATAAATATAAGACCCTGTCTTATTTTCGGGAAAACACGGTAAATCTGATTGGATCTGCCCTTGAACAGTGATGAAGCCTCATTTTCTACAATCAAGTATCTTGTTCCCTACATCAGTCACTGAATTCTCTCTATTCACAGTTTATGCAGTCCTTTTCTTTCCTTCCTTCCTTCCTTCCTTCCTTCCTTCCTTCCTTCCTTCCTTCCTTCCTCCCTCCCTCCCTCCCTCCCTCCTTCCTTCCCTTCCTTCCTTCCTTCCTTCCTTTCTTTCTTTTTTGGCAATCCTGAAAAAGTAGATGCAATTCACAGATGTAATGTCACCTAAAGGATCTATTACTATATTCCCTGGCTTTTGTTATTCTCTGTTCCTCTCCAGACTTCTGCAAAAATGACACACAAATCTGACTGCCCCAATTTCTCTACTCTTCTTGCTCTTTCATGTGCTTCTGCTAATTCTTGCTCTATCCATAGCTGTTTTCAAACATTTCTCCTTCCTATTTGCTACATATTTTCTTCTAATTCCTCATAAGCCTCATAAACCATTATCTTCTCTTTTTTCCCTGTAGGGACTTGGCTCTGTTATGATACCTGGTTCTAGAAGCCCTCCACAGATTTCTAGGGGTCATATTACAGTAATATAAGACTAAAATGTTTTTAACTCAATATTTTGTGAACAAAAACAAAAAGAGCAAATGTTTTGATATGAAAGGGTAAATGGGTTTGGGGAATATTTAAAATGATAACTGTTTCCTTGAAGCCTACATATCCACTAACTAAGCTTTTACAAATTCGTATAACTTGCATCTTTTCTTTGTATGCTTTATTTGGCTCTCTCCTTGTTGGTCCACATTGTAAGTAAACAAGTAAGTAAGTTATCATGACAAAGGCAAATTGAGAGGCACTGTAACCCTCTCCTGCTCAAAATCTCTCTCACTGATTCACCTCTGCTCTATATGATCATCAGTAAAATCACTTCTGGTGAACACAGGTGTTGTAATCATATAAACCCTGTTAAAATCTATGCATTAACCATGGGGACTCAGAAGGAGAAAAGAGCACAATGCTCAGCAATAAATGATGAAGTTATATTTAAAGATATTCTCTCTATAAAAGCTAAAAGTACTAACTAAAGGATATTTCCTTCACTCTTATCTATTGCTTCTATTCCTGTGAAAATTATAAAGCATCATAAAAATAAAATCACACTTAAATACATAACTAAATACATCTTTTTATAGTTTATCATGAATGACTTTGACATTTTAGTTACAGTGCACATGGATGACTGCTGTCAAATGGATGATGAAAAATCAAATTGAACACCATAGACAGAAACTAACATTTTAAATCTTCTTATTAGATGTAATCCAATTACTGTAATGTTCTTTTCTGACACTTCACATTATTTCACCTTTAAAAAGTTTCAGAGAAAAGGAAGTTTAAAACCTTTTTCAAATTTTAAATGTGTGTTACAAATTTTATTTCTGGTGGAATAGCATGGTCATTAATAAACTCACTAATCCTCTGCTTTAAAAGTTAATTATTTATCAAAGCTATGGATACTTGCAAAGCTCTGAATTTACATGTAAAATTCACTCTGAGACAGATTCAGTAAGAATAGATTCCATTTTGAACTAAAAAAAATAGCCCTCAGGATTTTTTTAAATTTTCAATATAGAATAAAATTTTAATTCTATGTCCATGTTTTTCTGCAAAGAACCACATAGAAATATATTTTAATTTCAATATAAGTAGTATTGTAGAAGGACTTGCACATCTGGTCATGGTAGATCAGGTAATTCAAACCAAACCTTCCACTGATAACTCTAAAATCCTTTATATGAACTTAAAAAATATGAATGAACTATAAATAACATGTTTCTAAAAACACAAAAAAGCTAATGGCATAGCAAGGAATTACTTGGGAAAATTAAACAGGTGAGTACAGTATTTGGTGCCACTTGTTCTGGGCTGGTCTGATCTGGTTGAGAAGCTGAACAATACTTCCAACAGCCTCTTCGGGTTAGAAAGCAAAATTTAAAGTGCTTGTGGTTGTGATTTGAGATAACAAAAAGCTGAAATCTAGATGTAAGGATGAGCTATAAGTAAAACGACCTTCACATTGATTTTAGTCATGCACTGAGTTATCTGAGTGGCCCAGAAAATCTCACGCATTGAAATCGGATTAAGATGATCCAGAATTGCTTGTTCCCTGTATGCTTGGCAGTAACAGGGGGAAAAATCATCTCAGAAAGATTATAACATCATCATAAACCTTAAATTATTTCTATTAATAATTTTTTTTATTTCAGGATATTACGAGGGTACAAACATTTTGGTTACATGTTATGTCTTTGCTTCACCCAAGTGAGGATTAGAGGCATGCCCTTCCCCTCTGTAATGCTCACCACGTCCATTAGTTGTGAGTTTACCACCCCCAACCCCCTAATCCCTGGAGAATATTACTACGGTGTGAGCACCATAGTGTTGATCAGTCAGTGCCAATTTGATGGCGAGTACATGTGGAGTCTATTCTTCTGATCTTGTGATACCTCACTTAGGATAACAGGCTCAAGCTCTATCTAGGAAAATATAAGAGGTGCTACGATCACTGTCATTTCTTATTATTAATATTCCATTGTATACATATACCAAATTTTAATAATCCACTCATGCATTGACAGGCACTTGGGTTGTTTCCACATCCTTGCAATAGTGAATTGTGCTGCCACAAATATTTGGGTGCAGATGTCTTTATTATAGAATGACTTTTGCTCTTTTGGGTAGATGCCTAATAGTGCTATTGCTGGATCTAATGGTATTTCTATTTTTAGCTCTTTGAGGTATTTCCAAATTCTTTTCCACCCCAGAGGTTGCACTCAGTTAGAAATGAAAAAGGAGAGGTCACAACAGACACCACGGAAATACCAAACATTATTTTTGATTACTATTTCTATGAATAATTTTACAAACACAATATTCAGTACATGGTCAAACCTAATCATACAAAAGAGGCACCATGATAATGTGAATAAGAAGCATCATAAACAGACCCACTAGTTGTCCAAGTAGAAGAATTATCAGAGACAGAATGTTAAAAAAAAATCCCACACTTACTATGCTTACGGAAATAAAAGTCAAACTTAAAATTTTTAGCAAGGAACTAAAACTAAAACCTGTAAAAACTAACATTGCATATTTGTGAAATAAACAATTAGAAATATAACTAAAATCTATGATTTAAATTAAGACTTCAATGGATAAGGAATATAGGTCAAAAGAAATTATTTAGAAAAATGCATACAGAAACATTCCATAAAAAATATAGGAGAAAGAGTTGAAGATACAGATGATACAATGAGTAGGTCTAACTTAGATTGAATTGGAGTTATAGAAGGACAGGAGACAAAAATAAAAGAAATATTTCAAAAGATGATTGCTAAAAATTTCCCAAAACTAATGAAAAACACCAAGCTACAGATTCAAGAAGCACAAACAGACCTCAAATTAAAAAAAAAAAAAAAAAAAAAAGATGAAACAGTAAGAACATTAAATCTCTGCAGGACAGCAAATGAATCTGTAAATATATGTTGAAAAGAGTGACTATCTGCTACAAGTCAGTTATCATCTAAAAGCCATACATTGCTTTCAGGAGAAGAAAAAAATAAATAAGAATTTATGGCATGAGCTCGCCATAAATAGAGAACAAAAACCAATGTTATTAACAAAATACTCTCAGTTACTGTCTTTGCCCTGAAGATTGCATATTGGCCCCTATATCTATTATAATTTCCCATCTTAGTTTTTTAAACTATCTCTTTAATTTCATAGAAGGGTCTTATTTGTTCCCTATGTTAATAATTTCCAACAGAAACAGCTTTAACAAATTTATCATATCTAACATAAATGCCTATCATAATATCACATAAAATAGAAAGTTGGTATTGTGATATTTTCTAGATAAAATATGTTCCCAGCCAATTATGAACATTTGCTCTATTGTTAAAAAAAATAAAATTATTGATGAAATTGAAATTTTTGTTTCTATTTACTCTTCATAGATATTCATAGTGAGCTCAGTGGATTCAATATGAGGAGTAGGTTATATAAACTTAATAGCTTAACTCTAGAAAAAAATCTGGATAAATAAATTATAAAACACTTTTATTTTTACAAATTTTATCTGGTGTAGCAGAAAAGAAATGAATTAACATTTATGGATCTGTTTTTATGTGTCAGGCTTTATGCTAGATGACTCTTAAGTCATTAATCCCCACAAAAGCCATGCAAAGTAGGCATGATTATATCTCTATTTTTCAGATAAATAAACTGAAGTTCAGAGAATAAGCTTTTTAACACTCAGAATTCTAATAACATCATTCTAATATTCAGAATGAAAAATCATTTACTCTACAATACTGCAGATTTGTTGTTTTTATTATTATAGCTTGCCACAATTATTAGACAACATTTTAATGAGGATAGATTCACTGTCTGAAGCAGGGAAAAAAGCCATTAAATAACTCTTGAATATCATCTGAAATAGTGTATCTTAGAAAATCCTCACAAATCTGACCATATAATATGTTTTCTTCACATTCAGAACACCATTTTTAAACTTATAACAATTTTAATTTTTAATTTTAAATTAGTTTTGATTTTTATCATTTGAAAAAAATGAACTAAATACCTATACTACATAAGAATATATGATGTGCATTTCACAATACAGCTACATATTTATAAAGTAAAACACATTTTAACAACTTCTCATGAGAGAATTTCTACTTCTCAGGCGTAAGTTCTATTGGCTTGAATGTTAGCTTGGAAAATTGAAAATGACAGTTGACTCATGCACCAAACAGTATTTCAAAGTTATCACTTTTAAGCAAAAACATATTATTAAATTTTATATGGGTTAAATTTGCATTTGATATATATTATTATAATGCATTTTCAAAATTAAGGGATTTTCAAAAAATTCGGAATGAATATTGTCAAGTAGTGATCACATTTGTTTTCACATACAAGGGATGTCTGGAAAGTATCCAGCCATGTAATATGAAAATGGCTGGATACTTTTGGACAGCCCTGATATTCTATACCTCACTTATTTAAAAATAAAAAAGTGTACAATTGATAAGTGATATCATTTCTTGTATTTCTTGTGTGTGAATATTTTTAATTTAAATTAAGAAACTTTATTTATGGTATATAAGTCAATCACTATTAACACTCTGCCACTAAAATATAATTAGATAGTAATAAGTTGAAATAACTTAATAAAGAGAGACTTCTCAAAATACAAAAGAATCCTTAGAGTTTTTATCAGGAAAGGATGTCAAAGTTTGTCAAATTCTTTTTCTGAATCTATTGAGATGATCATGCAATTTTTCTCTTTCTTTCTATTATTGTAGTATATCACATTTATTGTTTGTGAATGCTGAAACACCCTTCTATCCCAAAGATAAAATCCCTCTTGGTCATGCTGTATTAAAAGGATTTTAAATGTGCTGCTGAATACAGTTTTCTAGTATTTTGTTGAAGATTTTTGCAAATACATTCATCAGGGATATTGACCTGCAGTTTAATTTTGTAGTGCCTTTCTCTGGTTTTGGTATCAGGGTAATGTTGAACACATAAAATGAGTTTAGAAGTCTCCTCTCCTCTTCAGTTTCTTGGGAGAGTTTAAGAAGGGTTGGCATTAATTCTTTAAATGTTTGAGGCCGGGCGCAGTGGCTCAAGCCTGTAATCCTAGCTCTCTGGGAGGCCGAGGTGGGTGGATCGTTTGAGCTCAGGAGTTCGAGACCAGCCTGAGCAAGAGCGAGACCCCATCTCTACTATAAACCGAAAGAAATTAATTGGCCAACTAATATCTATAGAAAAAAAAAATTAGCCGGGCATGGTGGCACATGCCTGTAGTCCCAGCTACTTGGGAGGCTGAGGCAGCAGGATTGCTTGAGCCCAGGAGTTTGAGGTTGCTGTGAGCTAGGCTGATGCCACGGCACTCACTCTAGCCTGGGCAATAAAGTGAGACTCTGTCTCAAAAAAAAAAATGTTTGAGAGAATTCACCAGTGAAGCCATCTCATCCTGATATTTTCTTTGCTAGGAACTTTTTGATTACTAATTCAATCTCCTCAACATACTAAAGGCTACATACATGTGAAAAGCTCACAGTTACCATCATGTCAATGGTGAAAAACTGAAAACTTTTCCTCTAAGACCAGAAACAAGACAAAGCTGCTCGCTCTCACCACTTCTACTCAACATAGAACTGGAAGTTCTAGCCAGAGTAATTAGGTAAGAAAAAGAAATAAAAGTATCCAAATTAGAAAGGAGGAAGTGAAATTGTCTCTATTTGCTGAAAACATGATCTTAAATATAGAAAACTCTTAAGATTCCATAAAAAAAACCATTAGAACTAATAAACTCAATATTGTTAGATATAAAATCAACATACAAATGCATCATTGGCATTTCTATACACCAACAAAGAACTATGTAAAAAAGAAATTAAGAAGATAATCCCATTTACAATAGCATCAAAAAGAATAAGATACTTAGGAATAAATTTAACCAAGGTGGTAAAAGATCTGTACACTGAAACTTACCAGACATTGATGAACAAAATTTAAAAAGACATAAAGAAATGGGAAGACATACTGTGTTTATGAATTGAAAGACTTAATATTATTTAAATGTCCATACTACCCAAAGCCATCTACAGGTTTAATTCATTCCCTATCAAAATCCCAATGTAATTTTTTACAAATACAAAAAGCAATCCTACAATTCACAAGGAACCACAAAGGACCCAAATAGCTAAATCAATATTGATTTAAAAAAATAATAAAAACAAAGCTGGAGGCATCATACTTTCCAATTTCAAAATATATTACAAAGCTACAGTAATTTAAAGAGTCTAGTATTGGCCTAAAGTCAGACATATAGACCAATGGAACAAAATAGAGAGCCCAGAAATAAACCCATGTATATACTGTCAACTAATCTTTGACAATGATGTCAAGAATACACATGGGGAAAGAATATCCTTTTCAACAAATGGTGCTGGGAAAACTGTATACTCAAATGCAGAAGAATGAAATTGGGCCCTTAACTTGCATCGTTTACAAAAATTTTTGTAAATTTGTGTAACATGTACAAAAATCAAAATTGTTGCAAGACTTAAACATAAGACCTAAAACTGCAAACTCCTAGAAAAAGCATAGAGAAAAAGCTTCATGCCATTGGTCTTGGCAATGATTTCATGGCTATGATTCTAAAAGCACAGGCAGCAAAAGAAAAAAATAGACAAATGGGACATCAAGCTATAAAACCTTCTACAAAGCAAAAGAAACAATCAACACAGTGAAAACGCAACCTACAGAATGGGAGAAAATATTTGCCAGCCATATAGCAGATAATGGGTTAATTTCCAAATACATAAGGAACTCCTACAATTCTATAGCAAAAAAAACCTAATAAACCAATTTAAAAATGAGCCAATGAATTAAACAGACATTTCTCCAAACAAATGGCCAACATTATACGAAAAGATGCTCAGTGTCACCAATCATCATGGAAATGCAAATCAAATCACAATGAGATATCATTTCACACCTGTTAGAATAGTTATAACCAAAAATACAGAAAACAAAAAGTGTTAGTGAGAATATGGAGAAACACTTTTTGTGGGACTGTTACTGTTACTAATGTGGGAGTGCAAAATAGTGTAGACATGGGAAAAAAAAACAGTATGATGCTTTTTTTTTTTTTTTTGAGACATAGTCTCACTTTGTTAACCGGACTAGCATGCTATGGTATCAGCCTTGCTCACAGCAACATCAAACTCCTGGGCTCAAGCGATCCTTCTGCCTCAGCCTCCCGAGTAGCTGGGACTATAGGCATGTGCCACCATGCCCAGCTAAATTTTTCTATATATTTTCAGTTGACCAATTAATTTCTTTCTATTTTTAGTAGAGACGGGGTCTCGCTCTTGCTTAGGCTGGTTTCAAACTCCTGACCTTGAGTGATCTGCCTGCCTCGGCCTCACAGAGGCCGCTAGGATTACAGGCATGAGCCATCACGCCCGGCAGTATGATGATTCTTTAAAAAATTAAAAATAGAATATGATCCAGCAATTCTACTTCTGGATATTTATCATAAGGGAATGAAATCAGTATCTTGAAGATATATCTGCACTCCCATGTTCATTGAAGCATTATTCACAGTAGCCATGATGTGAAAACAACCTAAATATCCACTGATGGATGAATGGATAAAGAAAATGTGGTTTATACATACTATGAAATATCATGGCAAGAAAGAAATCCTTCCATATTTGACAACATGGATGAACCTTGAGGACATTATACTAAGTGAAATTAAGTAACTCTCAGAAAGACAAATACTGCATGATTCTTCTTCTATGAGGTATTTAAAATAGTGAAACTCATAGAAGCAGAGAATGGAATGGTAGTTTCCAGGGGTTGGGGGAAGAGGGAAATAGGAAGTTGCTAATCAACAATAAAATCTCAATTACACAACACTGTCCATATAGTTAACAATACTTTATTTTACACTTAAAAATGTAAAAGGGTAGACCACATGTTAAGTTTCTTCCACTATAAAATAAAATTTAAAAAGGAGAATACTGAAAAGTGAAATGTTCTGTATCACTTTAAGTCCTCAGTATTTTCAAAGGAAAAGGTTGATATTAGAAAAAGAAGTATATTTGTATACGTTATTACTTCTGAGGTTTTTTTAAATCCATGAAAATATATCTCTCCCCTTTCATTAAACACGATTCCTCAAAACAATAAAAATAAAGTTATCAGGAGCCAAACTGAAATCTCCCAATGCCCAAAGCTATAACAATTTGAGCAAAACAAAATAAATAAGGTAGTATTGGGTTATAACTCAACATATAAAATAAATATGCATGAGTCCATACTGGTATAAATAAATGGTTGAACAGATAAATGAGAGAGAAGAGATTAATTTTCCTTACAGAATAATAAGTACAAATAATGAATAAGCACAAATAATGTACATAGATACTTCCTCCCTTCCAGGAGATGGGGATTCCCCTCCCCTTGAGTGTGGACTGGACTTAATGAATGGATTCTAGATAACACAGTATGGAAAAGGTAGAATAGTAACTTTACAGTGGAGAAAACTGGTGTATATTACTTTAACCAAGTGATCAATGTTAACATCACCAAGTTAAGGATGTTGATATCATGTACCACCTGATATGACATAATGAGAAAGGCACTTCACCTCTGTAATGTTCTTCCTAAAACCGCATAACACCAAACATGCAGGAAACATCAGACAAACTCAAATCAAGGAACATTCTGCAAAATATCTGCCAAGTACTCTTTAAAAGCATCAAGATCATGAAAAACAAAGGAAGAGTGAAACTGTCACAAATCAGACTAAGGAGACATGACTACTAAATTCAAAGTGTCATCCTGGATAAGATCCTGGAACAGAAAAGTCTTTTAGTGGGTAACTGGCAAAATCTGAATAGACTCTATTTAGTTGAGAGTAATATACCAATGTTAATTTATTAGTTTGGGCAAATGTATCATGTATGATGTTAATATTACAGGAAAATGGGTAGAGGATACATGGGAACTCTCTGTGTCTTTGCATCTTTTCTATAAATCTAAACTTATTCCAAAATAAAAAGGTCAGTTTTTTTAAAAGTAATTAGGTTTCAAATAAGGTTAAATATCTATCTTAAAGCATAATTTAAAAAAGTCTATTTAAGTTAAAGAAAATGTATTTATGAACTTGCATAAAATACAAAAAGTGAAAACTGACAAATGAAAAGATTGATAAATTTGACGACCTAACAATGAAAACTTCTATTGAAAAAACATTATGAACAGGCAAAGTGAAATAAAATTGATTAAAAAATAAAATAAACCTGAAAAATAAGATGTATGATATAATTAATAAACAAAATATTAGAATCCATAAGAAGCATGTAAGAATTTATAAGAAAAAATAGTCTATGTTTTAAGTAGACAAAACTATGAATAGGCAATTCAAGAAATGGCCCATAAGCTTGAAAATATATTCTAAGGGAATACAAATTTTACAAATAATTATAATTGTTTCTCATCCATTAGATTAGCAAAACATTTTTTTATAATCTCTGAGAAAAGGCATGGGTTAAAAAATATCAAAGACTGCATAAAAATTGGGTCAGTCAATCAGGAAGGCAATTTTGTCAACCCCTAGTAAAAATTTTAATGCAATTGTGCATCTCAGTATCTACTCCAGAGAATATATATAAAGTTTTCACTGAGGTATTATTTATAAAGGGAAAAAAATTGAAAACAACTAAGCTAAATGCCCAACAGTAGGGAAATAGTTACATAGACTGTGGAATACGCAACAGATAAACAATGAGATAGCTCAATCACCCAACATATACAGTTCTCCAAAATATATTGCTTATATAAAAAGGTGATTTTTAAAGAAATAGTATGGTGCCATTTTGGGGAACATCCACAGTGTTATACATTATCTATGGGCACATGCCAGGTCTGAAAGAATGCTCACCAAACTGACAACAATGATTAATTCTAAAGAAAACAGAGGAGCCAGGATTCAGGGTAGTGATCAACTGAAACCAGCCTTCATATTTTTTTTACAAGTAAATTAACTGTTTCAAGTATTAAAAATGTCTTTTTAAACAAACATTTTGGTTCTATTTATAAATCATTAGAGTCTCAGCAGTAACAATACTCTGATAAATATCACAATAATCCCTTCAAAGCTCTTACCAAGCATGTACAAGTTTACATGGGAAAGTGAAATCGGCCAAGCCAAGTCCTTAACTCTTGATAGCACATGCTGTATGTTTTCAATAAATATTTGAATGGAAGAGTAAATGAAAAAGTAACCACATAAGATAGTTGTTTTGAAAACTACAGTTGAAGCCTCAATTGAGGAAAATATAAGAGAACTCTATCATTCCACAGAATAACAAAAAAAGTTGACTAAATTAAGATTTAAGACATCTGCATTCTACTCCTGGTTTTGTCACTGCATGATGGTCAAATCAGCCCATGTGAGCCTCAATTTGTTTATCATTTTTTTTCTGGAAAAGAATGTTGTCCATAGAGATATAGAAGGCAGAGGAAGAAATGAGATCATAGATATAGCAATATTTTGAAAAATGCATGGATGCTATACTACTAGTTAAAGAACTTTTGAAGAGCTTTTAAAAACCAGCCATCATGCTGTTTAACAGGATTGGTTTCATTGCATTACTGCAAGTACTGGTAGTGAAGAACTGGCCCATGAGACTAGATCCACCTGTCTAATGCAACTTTCCTGGTTTATATGACATCTGTATTATGGAAAGAAGATTTATAATGTATAAAATTGAGAAATAGAAATTACCTATATTCAAATTTTTAAAAAACTGAATCTATGGAGAAAATGGTTTAAAAGAGAATTATGATAAATTTCAATAATATCATGCTAATACATTTACTTTTAGCTCATTCAACCTAGATTTTCCTTTTTTCTCTAATAAGAACACAAAAGATAACTAATCACTCCATAACTATGTTGTGCTTCTATCTTTTTTCAGTTCTTTTCTTAAGTTAATTTGTACATTCTAAGATGGTTTTGAAATTAATTTCAAATTTTGGTGAATGTCTATACCACTTTAAATATGTACACTATTTTGTATTAAATATTTTTAAATATTGTTCAAATACAACATGAAAAAGTTACATTTATCGTTTTGACTGTGTGTATAAAAAAGGGATTTGTACATTGATTTTGACATATCATCTTGATTATCAACTAATATTTTAAATTTTTCATGGTTTAACCTCTTATAATTTGGACATGAAAATAAATATGTTCTTGACAATCACCTTGACAGACTGAAATACCTGAAATTAATCTGTTCAACTGTTTGAAGAATTACACTATTAAACATGATAGGCATGGAAATGTCATTAACTACGTGGTTACAAGGACATCTGAGGAACCACCTAGTTTCAAAGTTAAATCAGGATAATTTGATTTCTCCACATGAAAGAGCAACCACAACAGATTTTGTTAACAGTCTTCAATTAAGAAGATCCGGTGTAATTCCAGAAAAAGAAAAAATTGACTTTTAAAAAGCCTACTCTAAAATCTCTCAGCATAAAAGATATGTCACTGCTACAAGAATAGTACCTATTTTAGAACTGTGAATAAATGAGAAAGAAGTTAGAAATTATGCCCTCATAAAACTCTTGCTACCTAAGATAATGAAAATTTCAGAAACAATACATATAAAAATGAGGTGAAAGGGAGGATTTTAACAAATGTGAAATGCTTTTATATAACAGTGCCTAGGCTTTCCTTAAGCTTTTGTCACTATATTAAGGATAAAAATATTTGCGGCACTGGCTATGCCTAATTTGAAGCAACTGATTTAATTTACAAGAAAGAAATCATTTGTCAATTATAGTTTAGAACATTACCAGCAGTTCTGATTACAAAATATATATTTACTTCTTTAGACATTTGAAAACATGTCCTCAAATCTCTTTTGATTCACACATAGGACTTTCAAATCAGTTGATGAGCTACACAAGGATGAATTTGAGCTCTAAAGTGTAGCTGTAAAGACTTCCACACTATCTGGAATAATAGTGTGAAAAATATTAATTTGGCCTGGTGTTTTCTGATACACAGCACCAAAATAGTTCCCATTTATTTGTGATGCATAATTCAAACAAATTAGACAGAAATTTTTTGCATTGTTTTATTTTTAGCAACCATCCTTTAAATTTGGTGTAAAGGCATTGTCAAGCACATTTGAGCTGCTTAAATTGAAGAACATCACAAAGAAATCCTGCTAGGTCTTTAATAGGATTAAACCAAAGGGTGTAAACAGAGGGTACTCTAAATTATCATTATGAGCCATAACCATACTTTATTTTTATGCCCCGCTAGCCTGATTCCGAACCTGACTCTCATGGAAATTTAATCAACTTATGTGCTTAGCTGAATTATAAATATATCACAAAATAACATATACTTTCTTTCTTAAAAAGCCACTAGCACTAGAAGCTATAAACCTTTGATGCAGTAGCTATATTTTGCACATATAATAGTTCGCTATTAAATTCAATGGAAAATTAAGCTCTGTCAAACTTTCTTAAAGTATGATTTAATTCACAGGGTAGTCGTGTGCATTAATAGAAGTTATCTATATTAAGTGATATTATCATCTTTTCCTTTCCCCCATCCATAGGCAAATGCTTACTAACATAATGGGAGGTTTATATATAACACAGATCATCAAAAGTGAACAAGAATTAAGGTGAAGTTTCCAAACATACCCTCAGCATTTGATAAATGTTCATTGTTCATTATTTTGACTGGCTCTCAGATTTATGTAAAATTACTTTACTTGGTTTTCAATTTGAATGTTCAGCCAGCACTAAATTCTTTGGGAATATCATATTTTTCAAAAATCTAAGCCTCTTGAAAATATAACAAAGTTCAGACAATATAGTATATTTTCTTGTGCAGGCTTTATCCAAAATAAACAAAGGCGAACTCTTATATCTTTATTCACATAATATAAAACCACTGTAATAGCTTTTAAGAAAGGAATATACAATTAGAAAGTCACCTCAAGGTGAAATACAATAATTACTCAATCATTTGTGAAAAACTGGGGGGAAAAATCAGGGTGAAGCTAATAAGAATTATATGTTGTCTTCTCTGTACCTTTGTCTTTATTATTATATTATTTTTTGTTATAATCATATATACAGGTATAACCCTGAGTATATTAGTTATGGGCAATATTATTACCAGAAGTCTTACAGTATAAAAAATATTACTGGCATATATGGAATTTTTAATAAAATTTCTATCAAAGCCTATAGTTTCATGGGAACACATTAAACCAAGAAGGAAAAAAAAATTATTGGAAATTCCCAAAATCCTTCCCACATTTTAAATTTCCTCTTTAGGGACAATTTATGGATTTAATACAGCATAACCACTCTACTTTAAGAATAAAAGATAGTACTTTCCAATTTTCAGTGGCTTCTGATTATCAAATTATTACTCCTGAAAATCAAACCATCTTGTTCTATTATGCCTCATCACTTATTATATAAAGCATTAGATGGATTAAGATCTATTCCTTCTTGTTCTTTTGTAACCTTACTGACATTTCAAATTGCAGTCCAAAAAGTCTCCAAAGTGTTTTAATAAATGGATTCCATTTTGTTTTGTGTTATTTGCTTTTTCTTTGAAGACTAGTGGATAGAAATGAACATTTCTATGAAAACATTTGACTTAAAACAGAAGCTTATAAGTACAACATATCCCCAGAACAAAATGATTAAGGTCATAAACACTATTGCAAAAGGTTATTAATTTTTTAGTTCAAATAAGGAAAAAATTGATTACTGATAGGAGCACACCAAAATGTTGGCTGAGCCTGAAATCCTGCTCTAAAACAAACATTGTATCAAATCAGTACGCTTATTCAAATCCAATAATGGAGTTAATCCAAAAACAGAATTTTCTTAAAATAAGTGATAATATTTGACCACAAATGTGAAATAATTTTAATTCATTAATTTACTCATTTTTAATGGAACATTGTCTCATATTCAGTCTTTGATATTTCCATACACTTAAAAATTCTTGAGATATTTACTTCACTTTTCTGTATAGACAACTAAGTGTCTAATAAGTAAGTTAATAAAAAGGAGAAGAGGATTAGAGGCCAGAAGGAAAGGAAAGGGTGTCTTTGTATAACATACATAAACCAGGACATAAAAAAAAGGTAAAGAGACAGACAAGCACACTTGTGCAGCCATCAAAAACATAAATTATATCACCCCAAATCCTTCAATCTATTGAGTTCAAAAGTATCTGTTCTACTTAAATCAATCCACTTTACTTTGCAATGAATAAAAGTGTTCCTTAAATGACTTATAGACTAGAATGCAGATACTAAAAACATAGAAATATTTGCAATGAAAAATATTCAAATATCTTGCCTTACGTAGACCATATCAGTAGCAAATATAAGAACCAAACTGAGTTACCAGCCACTCTCCAGTAGCCTCAACCTGTTAAACTTTCATTGTATATGAAATAACTATGCCACAGTATAAATAAATAACTGCCAGTCAAATTGAACTAAAAATGGCCAATCTACTAAGTATGTATTGGCATACATAATTCAAATTCAAATAAATTTATTTTCAAATTATTAAAGGCAAATTTATGCTCATTCTGAATTAATAGTCAATAAAGTGTTGATTTTTTAAATGCTAACTACCCAAACTGTAACAATAAAAAAATTAAAGCCTGTTGACTTTTACCTTCCTCAAGCTGGCTGGTTTCTAATCATTTCGTAGCACAATGGCACATTCTTCACTATTAAATTAAGCGGAAATGTAAGCTTCTATCTTACATTCCTGCTCACTTTTTCTTTCCATTTGTGTGGAATTTTTTTTCTACCCCTTTACATTGAGTCTATGAGAATCTTTGTGAGTAAAATGGGTTTCTTGAAGACGGCATATATTTTTGTTTTTTCATCCATCCAGCCAATCTATGTCTTTTAAGTGGGGGATTGAGACCATTCACATTCAATGTTAATACTGATATGTGAGTTAATATTCTGGTCATGATATTGATTGTTTCCTCATTGCTTTGTTTTCTCATGTTAATGTTTCATAAGAGCTGTGAGGTTTAACTTTTGAGTGTTTTCACACCGAAGGTATCGATTGTTCTGTTCCATGTATAGAATACTTTTAAGTATTTCTCATAGGGCAGGTTTAGTGGTAACAAATTTCCTTAGTGTTAACTTGTCTGGGGAAGACTATTTCTCTTTCATTTATAAAATTTAGTTTTACAGGATACAAAATTCTTGGCTGGCAGTTATTCTGTTTAAGGAGACTAAAGATAGGACCCCATTCCTTTCTGGCTTACAAGATTTCTGTTGAGAAGTCTGCTGTTAGTCCAGTGGGTTTTCCTTTGTAAGTTACTTGATGTTTTCACCTCATGGCTCATAGGAGTTCCTCCTTCACATTGACTTTGGCCAGTCTGATGGCTATATGCCCTAGTGATTCCCTTTTTGCAATGAATCTCCCAGGTGTTCACTGAGCTTCTTGTATGTGGATGGCTAAATCTCTAACAATACCAGGGAAGTTTTCCTCAATTATTCCTCAAATAGGTTTTCTAGGCCTTTTGCTTTTTTTCTTCATTCTCAGGGATGCCTAGGCTTTTTAAGTTTGGCCATTTTACATAGTCTCATATTTCTCATAGACTTTGTTCATTCCTCTTGATTCTTTGTTCTTTATTTCTGACTGTCAATTATTTTTTCATTTTTATTTTTTATTTATTTATTTATTTATTTATTTTCTCTTTTCTTTCTTTTTATTTCAGCATATTATGGGGGTACAAATGTTAAGGTTACATACATTGCCCTTGTCTCCCCTCCCCACTCGAGTCAGAGCCTCAAGCGTGACCATCCCCCAGACAGTGTGCATCACACTCACAATGTATGTATATACCCATCCCCTTCCCCCCACCTGCCCCACACCCGACAAATGTTTGTTTTTCTTTTTTTCTTAACATTTTGGTTACATTTTATATCTTTGCCTCTCCCTAGCAAGGGTTAGAGGTATGCCCTTCCCCTCCACAATATTCACCACATCCCTCAGATGTGGGACTACCCCTCCAACCCCCGAATCCCTGGTGAACACCACCTCCCTTTGAGCACCATAGTGTTAATCAGTCAATACCAATTTGATGGCGAGTATATATGGAGCCCATTATTCTGATCTTGTGTCACCTCACTTTGGATAATGGGCTTAAACTCAATCCAGGATAATTAAGCAGTGATAGCTTGCTGTCATTTCTTGGAATTGAGTAATATTCCATTGTAAACATATACCAAATGTTAATAATCCACTCATGAATTGACAGACACTTGGTTGTTTCCACATGCTTGCAATAGTGAATTGTGCTGCCATAAACATTCGGGAGCAGATGTCTTTATAATAGAATGTCTTTTGCTCTTTTGGGTAGATGCCTAATAATGCTATTGCTGGGTCAAATGGCTGACTGTCAATTTGAAAGAGCTGCCTTCAAGTTCTGAAATTCTACTTCTGCTTGGTCTCATCTATTCTTAAAACTTTTCACTGTGTTTTGTATATCCTTACATGAATTTTTCATTCCAGAAGTTCTATTTATTTATACATATATATATATACATATATATATATTAAATTTTTCATTCATTTCCTAAATTTTTTGGTTTCTTTGAGTTGGTTTTCCATTTTGTCTTGGATCTCATTGAGCTTCCATACAATCCATATTTGGAATTCTTTATCTGTTATTTCAGTATTTTCACTTTGGTTGGAATCCATTGCTAGAGATCTGGTATGCTCCTTCAGGGGAGGGGGGTCCTTTCTCTCTCATACTTCTGGAGTTTCTGCACTGATTCCTTCTCATGTGGAGTGGCTGTTTCTTCTTGATTTTGTATTTTCTTCTGTTTAGATGGGAATTTTCTCCCTTACTCTTAAGGGTGTGCCTGTAACATATGTTGAGTAAGGACCTTTGCCTTTGCCTGTGGATACTTTGATGGGGGGGGGGGCGGGTCTAGGCTCTGGATCTGTACACTAGTTATAGATATCCTTAGTGTGGTGGTTTTCTTAGTTGCTAGTTATTGGTAGGCTACAGCAGTGGTGCACAATGTGTGTGAAGAGATTCCATGTCTCTTGTTGACAAGGGGAGTTGGAGGTCTTTGAAATACTTTGTTTCCCCAGCCCTGTGGACTTCTTAACAGTATAAATTTATATTGGGATGCCCAGTTTATTCTCTAAGTCAGCAAGTGGCACTTGTGGTTAAAAGTCAGTCACCCCCTATATGACTGAATCAGGAAATGCTGTAATGGAATGTACAAGTTGCCCTCCCTGCCAATCGGTAGTGCTTATAGGAAAGAGTCAGCTGCAGAGGTGTTTTTGGAATCTGTGATCAGCTCTAGTCAATCAGAAGAAACATTTGGATATCCCAGATGGTGGGCAGGACCCTGGAGCTCCCATGTCACTCCTTCTTGTGCTCCACCATAACCAAGGTGGGTGGAAGAGTGAGGCTGGGTGGGGCTTGGTTGGGTGAGCCTGCATTCAGGCTTCACAGACACTAGCACAAGAGCTATCTTGGCAAAGGCTGAGTATCAGCTCCCTGGCTGCTGGGGAAAGCTACAAGGGAAGGGCAGAAGCAGCCCCACTGAGCCAAAAAGTTTGCTCATGGAAGAGGGGCAGTCTGAGATTCACAGTCTGGAAGATGAAAGTGGGTTTCTCTCTTCACTCTTTTCCCTTGCCTCACAGATCTTCTTCTGGAACATGGCTGCAGGCAGCAGCCCAACTATCTGAGCTCACCAACAATGGTAATGCATGCTGGAAGCTTCCCTGTCTAGGATACCACCCTGGACCAAAAGCATGGATTTCCGTTGGGGGGATGGATGCTCTTCAGGTACACTGTGACTTGGATCCATACTGCAATCTTCCTTTCAGTTCTGCATGTGTGGGCTCCTTCACCTCCCAAGATTAGTTCACAAATCTCTCCTCTGTGCCTACAAGCAATTGAGGCTCAGGTTTTGACTGAGTCAGAGTAAGGGATCTGGCCTGCAGGTCTGTCCTCTGTTGCCCTAAGTTCAATCCTTGACCATCTCAGGGAGAAGCATGCTGGTCCCAAGTTGCCATGGAGTGCTCAAGCAGGCTTAATGTCCCTCTGCTTTGGGGTATACCCTGCTCTGCAGGAATAACCAGGCAAATAGCACTGGGGAGGGATGGTGGCAAAGGAGCTCACAGTTCAACCATCCTTTGGTCCACTGCAGGTAAAGAGGAATGGGCTGAGCTCCACTCTCTGTGGAAGTCTTGGTGTGGGGGGTGTGCCAACAGAGGGGAAGCAGCCACTCCTGAGAGCTCTGGCTCAATTGTCCCTTGGGGCATCCATGTAGACTGAGGTGGAAACTGCCACAGCTGCATCAGGAGGTATGGGTGGGGGAGTGGAGAAGAGGAAGAAGAGTCTGAATAGAGGAGAACTGGAACTCTGGTCTCCTTTGCCCCAAGAGGTCCCCCTGGCTTGCTGCACTCTCCTCTCCCCTGAAGGCAGCCCACCCAGAATGTTCAAGCTCTGGGACCCAGCAGCCCTCTGTGGCCACCTCAGTCTGGGCAGGAGTTGAGAAATGTTTGTATGGAGGCCAGTGACCAAAAGACTGAAGGACTGAAGCTCCCTGGGGAGGAAAAAGGCACATAATCAGTGGGAAAGCAGTATGGCATCATCATCTCAGCTCAGGTCTGTGGTAAAAGGGAGTGACCCTGAAGGGGTTGACAGCCCAGTGTTCTAATCTCAAGAAACTCCCAAGTAACTAACCACAGCAGCTTTTGGGCTTTTGTGGGTAGAGAAGCTCTCCAACAATTTGGGAGCCTGTAGTCTGTCAGAGGTATAAAGGGAGGAAAAGCAAACACTCCCATCTACCCTTTCCACAGGGCTCCAAATTCCTCAGGGGTTGATCTCTGCTGAAATCTTGCTGCTTCTTATTATGCTGTGCAACTTCTTCCTGTGTAATTTCTGGTAGATTCTGGCTCTTTTCCCTCAGAATTACAACTGTGCTAAGTTTTTGTTCATTTAAAACTTTTCCTTCTTTCTGAGACAGTCTGGCAACTGATGTCTCTAGTCAGCCATCTTGCCACTCCAATCATACTGATTTTTGTATGTTGATTTTGTATTCTGCAACTTCACTGAATTGGTTAACCCAGGCGTCTTCAAACTACGGCCCATGGGCCACATGCGGGTGTTTTTGCCTGTTTGTTTTTTTACTTCAAAATAAGATATGTGCAGTGTGCATAGGAATTTGTTCATAGTTTTTTTTAAACTATAGTCCGGCCCTCCAACGGTCTGAGGGACAGTGAACTGGCCCCCTGTTTAAAAAGTTTGAGGACCCCTGGACCAGTTCTAACAACTTTTTGGTGGAGTTCATAGGGTTTTTCATATATAAGATCATATCACCTACAAACAGGTACAATTTGACTTCTTCCTTTCCAATTTAAAAGCACTTTATTTCTTTCTTTTCCCTGAGTCCTCTGGCAAGGACTTCCAGTACTATGTTGAATAGAAGTGGTAAAAATGGCCATCCTTGTCTTGTTTCAGATTTCAAAGGAAAAGCTTTCTAATTTTCCCATTCAAGTATGATGTTAGCTGTGGGTTGCCATATATGGCCTTTATTGTGTTGAGGTTCATTCCTTCTATATCCAATTTGTTTAGGGTTTTAATCATAAAGGAATGTCGAATTTTATCAAATGCTTTTTCTGCCTCTAGTGAGAAGATCATATGCTTTTTGTCCTTCATTCTATTACTGTGATGTATTACTTTTATTTATGTATGTATATTTAACAGTCCTTGTAATCCTGTAATGAGTTCCACTTGATTGTGGTGTATGATCTTTTGATGTGCTGTTGGATTTGGTTTTCTACTATTTTGTTCAGGCTGTTTATATATATGTGTCCACTTGAGATATTAGCCTATAGTTTTCTCTTTTTGTTGTGTCTTTGTCTGGTTTTACTATTAGGGTAAGCTGGCCTTGTAGAATGAATTTGGAAGAATTCCATCCATTTCAATTTCTTGGAATAGTTTAAAAAGAATTAGTGTCAGTCCTTCTTTAAATGTTTGGTAGACTTTGGCAGTGAAGCCATCAGGTCTGGGGCTTTTCTTTGATGGGAGATTTCTTATTACTGATTCAATCTTGTTATTTGTTATTAGTCTATCAGATTTTCTATTTCTTCATGATTCAGTCTTAGTAGGTTGTATGTGTCCAGGAATTTATCTACTTTTTCTAGGATTTTCCATTTTTTGGCATATAGTTTTCATAATAGTCTCTAATGATCCTTTGTATTTCCCTAGCATGAGTTGTGATGTCTCCCTTTTCATCTCTGATTGTATTTATTTGAGTCATCTCTCTTTTTTCTTAGTTTAGCTAACAGTTTGTCAACTTTGTTTATCTTTCTAGAAAAAAAACAACTAAATGCATATGAATAAATTTAACCAAGGAAGGAAAGATCTCTACAAGGAAAACTATAAAACATTAAGGAAAGAAATTGAAGAGGACAAAAATAAATGGAAAGATATCCCATGATCATAAATTGAAAGAATTAATATTGTTAAAATGTCAACACTACCCAAAGCAGTCTATGGATTCAATGCAATTCCTATCCAAATACCAATGACATTCTTCACAGAAGTAGAAAAAAAAATCCTAAAATTTGCATGGAACCCAAAAAGACCCCAAATAGCCAAAGCAATCTTGAGCAAAAAGAACAAAGCTAGAAGTATCACACTGCCAGACTTAAAAATATGCTACAAAGCAATAGTAAACAAATAGCATGGTACTGTCATAAAAATAAACAGATAAACCAGTAGAACAGAGTGGAAAACTCAGAAATAAATCTGCATATTTCCAGTCAACTGATTTTTGACAAAGGCACCAAGAACACTCATTGGGGAAAGAACAGTCTCTTCAATAAATGGTGCTGGGAAAACTAGATATCCACATGCAGAAGAATGACACTAGACCCTATCTCTTGCTATTTACAATAACAACTCAAAATGGGCCAAATACTTAAATGTAAGACTCAAAACTATAAAACTGCTAGAAGAAAGCACATAGAAGAAATGCTTCATGACATTGGTCTGTGCAAGAATTTTCTGCATAAGACCTCAAAAGCACAGGCAACAAAAGGGAAAAAAAGACAAACAGGATTACATCAAGCTAAAAAGCCTCTGCACGCTGAAGGAAAGAATCAACATAGCAAATAGACAACCTATAGAATGGGAGAAAATATTGCAACCTATGCATCTGACAAAAGGTTAATATCCAGAACATATAAGGAACTCAAACAACTCAATAGCAAAAACATTCAAATAATCTAATTTTAAAATGGGCTAGGCCAGGTGTGGTGGCTCATGCCTGTAATCCTAGCACTCTGGGAGGCCAAGGCGAGAGGATTGCTTGAGCAGCCTGAGCTGCTCAAGCAAGTTCAAGACCAGCCTGAGCAAGAGTGAGACCCCGTCTCTACTAAAAAAAATATAGAAAGAAATTAGCTGGACAACTAAAAATATATGTAGAAAAAAAATAACCAGCATGGTGGTGCATACCTGTAGTACCAGCTACTTGGGGGGCTGAGGCAGTAGGATTGGTTGAGCTCAGGAGTTAGAGGTTGCTGTGAGCTAGGCTGATGCCATGGCACTCTACCTTGAGCAACAAAGTGAGACTCTGTCTCAGAAAAAAAGGGGGGCCAAAGGTCTGAATAGGTATTTCTCAAAAGAAGATGTACAAATGTCCAACAGGTCTATGAAAAAAAATGCTCAATGTCACTAATGATCAGGGAAATGTAAATCAAAACCACAATGAAATATCATCCCAGTTAGAATGGCTATTATCAAAAAAACAAAAAAGAAAAAATGCTAGTGAGAATGTGGAGAAAGGGGAACTCTTATACACTGTTAGTGAGAATGTAAATTAGTACAGCCATTATGGACAATAATATCCTCACAAAATTAAATATAGAACTACCATATGACCCCAACAATCTCACTACTGGGTCAATAGCCAAAGAAAATGAAGTCAATATGTTCAAGCGATATCTGTACTCCCATGTTTATTGCAACACTAGTCACAATAACCAAGATATGGAGTCAACCTAAGTGTCCATCTATGAATAAGTGGATTAAAAAATGTAATACACACACACACTGGAATACTATTCAGCCAAAAAACAAATGAATGAAATCTTGTCATTTGCAACACCACAGACGAACCCAGAAGACATTAAGTGAAATAAGCCAAGCATCGAAGAACAAATACTGCTTGATCTCACTTATACAAGGGGTATTCAAAAGTTGAGGGATAATGCATATCATGAAAAATGATGCATGGATTTCAAATTACTTTTGAACCAAAACAAACTTGTACTAACTTGTTGTAACATGTCTGAATAAAATCTAGCTTAAGGCAGTAAGAAGGATAAACCAACACTTTGAAAAGAGCTCCTATCACAGCAACATGAATTCTACTATAATTAAAGCAAGAACAAACATCAAATTTATCATGAACCCTGGGTGGAAGAATGGTTAAATCACAGATGCTTCACGAAAGGTTTGTGAGGACAATGTTCAAACGAAATCAGTAGTTTACAAATGGATGACTCATTTATAGAAGGGATGAGACAATGTTGAACATGAAGCCCACAGTGACAGACCATTCAACATCAATTTGCAATTAATCTTGTTTGTGCCCTAATTGAAGCAGACTGATGATTAACAGCAAAAATAATAGCCAACATCACAGACATCTCAATTGGTTCAGCTTACACAATTCTGACTGAAAAATTAAAGTTGAGCAAACTTTCCATTTGTTGCATGCCAAAACCATTGGGCTCGGATCAGCTGCAGATAAAAGCAGAGATTTCAATAGAAATTTTTTAAAAGTGGGATCAAAATCCTGAAGCATTTCTTTGAACAATTGTAAAAGAAATGAAACGTGGCTTTACCAGTATGATCCTGAAGACAAAGCACAATCAAAGCAATGGCTACAAACACATGGAAGTGGTCCAGTCAAAGCAAAGGGAGACTGGTCAAAAACAAAGGTCATGGCAACAGGTTTTTGGGATGCTCAAAGCATTTTTCTGGTTGACTTTCTGGAGGGCTAAAAAATGATAACATCTGCTTATTATGAGAGTGTTTTGAAAAGTTAGGTAAAACTTTAACATAAAAACACCCAGGAAAGCTTCACCAGAGAGACCTTCTCCATCAGGACAATGTTCCTGCTCATTCCTCTATCAAAGAAGGGTAATTTTGCAGGGTTTTCAATGGAAAATCATGTGGCATCAACCTTATAGTCCTGATTTGGCTCTTTCTAACTTCTCTTTGTTTCCTAATCTTAAAAAAAAATCTATAAAAGAACTCATTTTTCTTCAGTTAATAATGTAAAACAGACTTCATTGACATGGTTAAATTCCTAGGACCCTCAGGTCTTTAGGGATAGACTAAATGGCTGGTATCATCACAAATAAAAGTGTCTTGACCTTGATAGAGCTTATGTTGAGAAATAAAATTTATGTTATTATATATTTATCTTTTTTTGTTTGTTTATTTTAATTCAATTCTTCCATGAACTTTTTTAAGTGACCTAGTATGTAGAACCTAAGAATGTTGACCTCAGAGAAGTAGAGATTAGAATAATGGTTGCCAGAAGTCGGGAGGGTAGAGGAAAAGTTGTGATTGGGAGGGGTTAGTAAATAGGTATGAAATTACAGTTAGATAAGAGAAATAAGTACTGGTGTTCTATTGCACAGTCGGGTGACTATAGTTAACAATTATGTATTGTATATTTCAAAGTAGCCAGAAGAGAGGATTTTGAATGTTCTCACCACAAAAACATAAGTGCTTGAGGTGATGGATATATTATTTACTCTGATTTGATCATCACATAATATATACATGTAGCAAAACATCACATTATACCACAAAATATGTAAAGTTATTATGTGTCAATTAAAACAAAAGAAAACTTAAAAAAAATAAAATCACTATGAAGCAAGTACCACTGAGGTAAGTACTACAAGAAATATTCACCAATGAATGCTTAAATCAATGTGCAAAGGTTTGAGGAAAACAGAATATTTGCAGTTTCAAACTATACCCCTAGGCAAAATTTTTAACTTTTCAGTGTGAAAAAACAGAAGACACCTCCATAATCACGGTCAATATCACAAGAACTAAGATATCACATGTCTTCAGATATAATGCATGAAAAAGGGAACATCATGTCTATGATATGATGACAAATAATGTACAACCTCGATTTAATCATGCAAATCTCAAACACAAACAAAAAACTAGTCTGTACACTTCAAGAGTGGAAAGGTAACAAATGATAAGGGAAGACTGAGTAACTGTCACAAATTGGAGATTAAAGAAACATGATATCTAAATACAATATGGTATTCCAAATTGTATCCTGAAGCATAAAAAGGACATTAGAGGAAAAAGTAATGATTTTAGAATAAATATGGTCGGTTAGTTAGTATAATTTTATCAATGTTAACTTTCTAGTTTAGTTTTGATAATTAACTATAGTTATGTAAGATGCTAACATTAGGGTAAGGTGGACAAAAGGTATATGGGAATTCTATGTATTGTTTTTGCAATTACTCTGTAAGTGCAAAATTATCTCAAAATAAAAAGCTAAAAAATTACAAAATGAGTATTTTCTTTGATATTTACCCTCAATGCTTTATAAGCTATCCTAAAAAACAATTATTAATTTTATAATTAGAAAAATTGTATTTTATTATACTTACAAGATTATATTATCATATAACATAATAATATTTATATTATTTTATATTGTATTACATAATATGTAATCATATTATAATTATAATATAATATATATTATAACTCTACCCTTCATTTGGAACCAGAAAAGAGCCTGAATAGCCAAACCAACCTTAACCAAAAGGAGCAAATTTGGAGGCATCATTTTGCCAGACTTTAAGCTATACTACAAGGCTATTGTAACCAAAAGAGCATGGTACTGGCACAAAGGTAGAGACATAGACTAACAGAACAGAACAAAGAATCCGGATACAAAACCATCCACATATTGCTATCTGATCTTTGACAAAGTAGACAGCAATATATACTGGGGCAAAGAATCCCTATTCAATAAATGGTGCTGGAAAAACTGGATAGCCACATGTAGAAGTTTGAAACAGGATCTGTAGCTCTCACCACTCACTAAAATTAATTCAACATGGATAGAAGAACCTAAATGTAAGACATTAAACCATAAGAATTCAAGAAGAAAATGTTGGAAAAACTCTTCCAGATATCAACCTAGGCAAAAGATTATGAAAAAGACCCCAAGGGCAATCACAACAAAAACAAAAATAAATACATGGGTCTTGATTAAATTAAAAAGCTTCTGGACAGTCAAGAAAACAATTAACACAGCAAACAGAGAAGCTACAGAATGGGAGAAAATATTCACATGCTACACATCTGATAAAAGGCTAATAACCAGAATCTATAAAGAACTCAAGCAAATCAACAAGAAAAATCAAACAATCCCATTAAAGTGGACAAAGACATGAATAGAACTTTTTCAAAAGAAGACAGATCAAATGTTGGTAAATATATGAAAAAATGTTCAACATCACCAATTATCAGAGGAATGCAAATCAAAACCACAATGAGATATCACCTAATTCCAGTGAGAATGGCTTTTATCAAAAAGTCCCAAAACAATAGATACTGGTGTGAATGTAGACAGAAAGGAACACTTATACCCTGTTGGTGGGACTGCACTGGTGCAACCTCTATGGAAAACAGAATGGAGATTCCTCAAAGAACTAAAAGTAGACCTACCATTTTATCCAGCAATCCCACTACTGGGTATTTACCCAAAGGAAACAAAGTCATTTTATCAAAAAGACACTTGCACTAGAATGTTTACTACAGGACAATTCAAAATTGCAAACATGTGGAATCAACCCAAGTGCCCATCAATTCATGAATGGATTAATCAACTGTGGTATATGTATGCCATGGAGTACTACTCAGCCATAAAGAATGAGTTAATATCTTTTGCAACAATCTGGGTGGAACTGGAGACCATCCTCCTAGGTGAAGTATCATAAGAATGGAAAAACCAACACCACATGTACTCACTATCAAATTGGAACTAACCAAACAGCATTCATGAGCACAGATGAAAATAAAACTCAATGGAAATCAAGCAGGGGGAAGAGAAGTAGAGGATGAGAGAAATCATACATAACAAGTACAATGTACATTATCTCGGTGACGGACATGCTTGTAACTTTGACTAAAGGAGTACAAAAGCAATCCATGTAACCAAAACATTTGTACCCCCATAATATTCTGAAATTAAAAAATTAAAAAAATAAACATAACGTAAAATAAAATACAACCCTTCAGAGCCAAAAATCTTGGCCCTTCCTATCAGACTGGGTTGGAGAGTCTTATTCTTTCATTTGCAGTTTAGAATAAAAACTTAGATAAGAGGAAAAAAAGTCCTAAATTGATTTTTCATTGTAAATATTTTGTTGGAAACATAATAATGTTTTATTAATGAATTTATTTTAAAATATAGTGTATTTTATGTTACTTTTAGATACATAGAACATAAATTCAGATAGGTCCTCTTTACTTTCATTGATATTTCTATCAAATCCAAACAAATTAGTGTTTCCTATTTTTAAAAAAGAATCTAGCACACTGAGAAAACAAGTTATACGTATTTGTATTTATACACATGCAAAATAATTTATATATAGACACTCCTCAACTTACAATGGGGTTATGTCCCAATAAACCCATCAAAAATTGAAAATATCATAATTACATTTTCCACATGTGGTATTTTCAACTTATGATGGGTTTACCTATATGTAACACTATCATAAATCAAGGAGAGTGCTGAATGCATCTGGCTTTTGCACCATTACACAGTTGAAAAATCGTAAATCAAGCCACTGTAAGTTGGGACCATGTATGTATATATAAATATATGTATAGACACAATATTTCAAAGTAATATATAATACATGATAAATAAGTAAAATGGGCAATAAGCACTTAATTTTCTAACCCATTATGATTTATAAAAAATGGCTCTCTTTTATAGCAAAACTTGGTCTTCCAGCATTCTTAAAGGTAAAATAATTTTAAAACATACACTGATTTTTTTTTCTATTTTGTTATTTTTTTAAGGCAAAAATTCTCAAGCTTTAATGTACCTAAGAATCACTTAGAGGGCTTTTTAAAGTGCTGGTTACCTGGTTCTACTCTTTAATATTGTGTAGGTTTGAATAAGACCTGGAACTTGGATTTTCAACTAGCCCTTCTGACAACTCCGATGCTGATGGTCCTCAAGTTTTAAGGTTTTCAATATCTTCTTTGTTTAATAGGAAAAAATACTAAATTTTTATATCTACTAGACATTGTCAATTATATAATATCAGATGTTTTTGACATATATATTATAAAGTTATACTATGTTAAAGCACAAAGTACATGGTATGCATTCAAATAACATTATACATTATGGCTATATCTTGCTGCTGTCTACACGTTGGGTTTGTTCTGTTTTTTTGTTTGTTTTATTCATTTTTTCCCACCACATTCTTATTTTTGAGCAAATTCGATGAGTTCAGATAGACTTATTCCCAGAAAAACTTAAATACCAACAGAAATTCACCACTTTATTTATGAAAGAAGCAGTATGAATTTAACAATGATTAAATGTGCTTTATTACATTATGTTTTGATCCCATCTGGTTGTTGTTATATACCTAACTACTTTTTATGGCACTTGCTTTCTGAAATTTGACTAGGTCATCATCTTTGATATCAAAGTCTCATTAGTAAAAAAAAGAGGAAAACCATTAGAAAGAAATAGCCTTCTCTAAATAAGTTTGGTTTTTCAGAATTAGCAAGAACAACCAGAGTTACAAACAAATGTTGGAGGCACTCCAGCAACCTAACACATCCAATACACAATGGGAAAATTCTGCTTTAAAAACTTGGTTATTAGATCCTTAGAATCTAATTTTCATGATGAATGAGTAAGTCTTGCTGATACTGGTACAGGGATTTTGTCATTATTTCAAAACTATACAAAGAGTCTTTAGCTATTATACATCTTCACTCTATCCAACTGAGTCTGTAGATTAATCTCCATTTTCATCCTCTGAGAGCATCTCTAGAGTTCTCAACTATTTGGAATTCAACATGAACTTAGCATTTAAGCTTAATGTGGGAACAACAAATGACACTTCAAGAATTTTCATGTCATCCTTAATATATTGCCTAGAAGATCCCACTAAGACAAAACTACTAAACACTATAACAAGAAATTAAATATCTAAATAAAATTTGGCCCAAGTAAAATATATGTCTCTTCCTCTCTAGTACATAGAATGTGTCATATACTCTTTTAGCTCAGCTTTGAATATATATTCCATGGGATCTCTAGGTCTGCAAATAGTTCACTGAAACCCTGACCAATCTCTCCATTACATTCAGAAAGAGAATAGATTTTGTGGTAAAAAAAATATCTGGCGGGGGGCAGGGAGTGCATATGTGTGTGTGTATCTGAAGTTATTTTTAGTTTTTAAAAATATTTTATTTGCAGACTTCTTAATTTATATAAATGTGACTGAGATAAGCATTTTTCAGATCCTCAGCCTTCTCTCTGTTAGTAATAATAGTAAACAATAACATACTCCTTTTGCAATTTTTTGACATAAAATTTATGTAACAAAGTTCTTTATTTTATAGTGTACAATTCAATGATTTTTATTATATTCAGAATGTTGTGCAACCATCACCACTATATAATTCCAGAACATCACCATCACCTCAAAAAGAAACTCTGCACCCTTTAGCAGTCACTCCTAAGTCTTCCCTATGCCCCGACCCCTGGCAACCACTAATCTACTTTATGTCTCTAAGGATTTACCTATTCTGGACATTTCATATAAATGGAATCACACAATATGTGGCCAACAATACCTTACATTTTATAGCACCTTGTATCAGAGTACTTTTATATTTGATTGAAGGAGTAGAAGTGAAAGTTCATTTTATAATGAAATTCCTTTTTATTGTTTAATTGGCTTTAAAGAAACAGTCACTTATTAACTAGATGAAATATTTTCAAATCCTAGCTTAGCACTTGTTAGCTATGTGAACTTGGGTAATTTGCTCAACTCTCTGAGCCTCCGTTTCTCATCTGTAAGGCTAGAAAACAGTAGCAACCTTTCAGAATTATCATAAGGATTAGAGATGTTTCTATTATCGGGAACCTGAGACAATATCTATTGTTACTTCACAAAGATTGCTTAATTACCATTTTATTAGTTTGGCACTCAACTGTTGACTATATGCTAGAATAGAGATGATAAAATAGTAGAAAGAATGATAAACTAGGAATCAAAAGATTTGGATTCTAGGCCAAGCTCTGACATTAACTAGTATAAGTAGCATACCCTTAAAAATATGTCTTTATGTTTTTTATATTCAATTTCATCATCTGTAAATTAAGTGACCAGTCTAAAATCTACTCTTCAGTTGATCTCTACAGTCCTCTGATCAAAATATGTGAATCTATTTATTTTTTAAAATGGTATCAATAACTAATAACCTTCCAAAACAGAAAGCACCAAGCCCAGATGGGTTCACTAGTAAATTCAATCAAATTGTTAAAAAAAGATATTATACCAATTCTCTACAATCTATTTTAGAAGATAGAAGCAGACAAAATACTCCCTAACTAATTTTATGAGGCCAGCATTACCCTAATATCAAAACTATACAAAGATTTTAGAAGAAAAGAAAATTATAGACCAATATTTCTCATGAACATAAATGCAAAAATGCTCAAAAAGTATTACCAAATCAAACCCAACAATGTATAAAAAGAATCAATTACACATCACAACCAAGTGGGATCTCTTCCAAGTATGCAAAGTTAGTTCAACATTTGAAAATCAATTAATACAATACCTCATATCAACAGATTAAAGCTGAAAAATCACATGATCGTATCAATAGATGTAGAAAAATCAATTTGTCAAAATCCAACATCCATTCATGATAAAAACTCTCAGTACACTAGGAATTGAGGAGAACTTCCTCAACTTGAGAAAGAAGATCTACAAAAAACCTACAGTTATTCTCATACTTAATGTGAGAAACTCAAAACTTTCCCACTAAGATCAGGAACAAGGCAAGGAGGTCCCTCTCACTACTGCTTTTTAATATTGTACTGGAAGTCCTAGTTAATGCAATAAGACGAAAGAAAAGAAAGAAAGAAAGAAAGAAAGAGAGAGAGAGAGAGAGAGAGAGAGAGAGAGAGAGAGAGAGAGAAAGAGAGAAAGAAAGAAAGAAAGAAAGAAAGAAAGAAAGAAAGAAAGAAAGAAAGAAAGAAAGAAAGAAAGAAAAGAAAAGAAAAGAAAAGAAAAGGATACATATTGGGAAGTTCTTCCCAAAGACAAAAACTGTCTGTAGATGACGTGATCACTTACACAGAAAATCCTAAACAATCAACAAGAAGATTTTGGGAACTAAAAAGTAATTATAACAAGGTTATAAGATACCAGATTAATATACAAAAGTCAATTGCTTTTCTACACACCATCAATGAACAAATAGTATTTAAAATTAAAAACACAACACCATTTACATTGGAAACCAAAAACTTGAAATACTTAGGTATAAGTCTAACAAAGTTCGCACAAGATCTACATGAGGAAAATTACAAAATTCTGACGAAAGAAATTAAAGAACTAAATAAATGGAAAGATATCCCACGTTCATGGATAGGAAGACTCAATATTGTCAAGATATCAGCTCTTCCCAGTTTGATCTATAGATTCAATGCAATCCCAATCAAAATCCAAGCAAGTTATTTTGTCAGTATCAACAAACTGATTCTGAAGTTTATATGAAAAGGCAAAAGACCCATAATAGACAACACAGTATTGAAGGATAAGAACAAAGTTGGAGCACTACCCAACTTCAAGATTTACTATAAAGCTACAGTAACCAAGATAGTGTGGTATTGGTGAAAGAACAGACAAACAGATCAAGGGAACAGAATAGCAATGCCGGAAACAGACCCACAGTCAACTGATCTTTGACAAAAGAGCAAAGCCAAAACAATGGAGAAATATTATCCTTTTCAGCAAATGATACTGGAAAATCATTTTGGATTCACATGGAAAAAAAATGAATTTAGACATAGACTTTTTACCCTTAACAAAAATTAACTCAAAATGGATGATAGACCTAAATGTAAAATCCAAAACTATATAACTTGTAGAAAATGACAGAGGAGAAGATTTAAATGACCTAGGGTTTGGCAATTACATTTTAGATATAACAATAAAGGCACAATCCACAAAAGAAAGAACTGATAAACTAAACTTAATTAAAATTAAAATTTTCTGCTTGCAAAAAGCCCTGTCAAAAGAATGAGAAGGCAAGCCACAGACAAGGAGTAAATAATTGCAAAAGTTGTATCCGATAAGGACTATTATTGAAAATATAAAAAGAACTCCTAAAATAAAATAACAAAAAAGAAAAATTATTAAAAATAGGGGAAAGACCTTAGCAGACATCTCACCAAAGAAGATATCCAGATGGCAAGTAGGCATAGAAAAGAAGCTCCACATCATATGTCACCAGGGAAATGCAAATTAAAACAATGAAATACTACTACACACCTATTAGAGTGTCTAAGATCCAAAACATTGACAACACCAAATGCTGGTGAGGGTGTGGAGTAACAGGAACTCTCATTTATTGTTGGTGAGAATGCAAAATGATACAGCCACTTTTGAAGACATTTTGACAGTTTCTAAAAATACTAAATACTCTTACCATACAATTCAATAATCACACTCCTTTGTATTTACCCAAAAGAACTGAAAACTTATGTCCACACAAAAACTTGCATATGGATATGTTTACAGCAGCTTTATTCACAATTGCCAAAACTTGGAAGCAACCAAGATGTCTTGCAGTAAGTGAATAGATAAACAAACTGTGGTACATCCAGACAATGGAAAATTATTCAGTGCTAAACAGAAATGAGCTATCAAGCCATGAAAAGACATGGAGGAAATAAACGCATATTACTAAGTGAAAGAAGCCAATCTGAAAATGCTATTTCCTGTATGATTCCTCCTATTTGACATTATAGTAAGGGCAAAACTATGAAAAGAGTAAAAAGATCAGTGGTTGCCATAAGTTAGTGGGGAAAGAGGGAAGAATAGGCAGAGCACAGAGGATTTTTAGGGTAGTGAAACTATTCTATATGATATGGATACAAGTGGATACATTTTATTATAAATTTGTGCAAACTTATCCAGTGTCCAACACCAAGTCCTAATGCAAACTATGGACTTTGGGTGATGACGATGCGTCAATACAGGCTCAGCAATTATAATGCATATACCACTGCAGTGGGGGATGGTTTTAATAGGGGAAGCTCTGCATGTATAGGGGCGGGGATATATGGGCAATTTCTATACCCTCTGCCCAATTTTGCTGTGAGCCTAAACCTCTCTAAATAATAACACCTATTAAAAATATATATGTATATAATTCCACAAAAGATGTGACATATATAAATAATTCCCCCTTTCTAATGAAAAGTAACACACCCCAAGGAATTTCTGAGACAATTGTTTGTGGTATGAGAAAATATCAAAATTTCAATTTAATTTTATGTTATCTAAAAAAAACCATAAAACTTAACTCATTTTTATTATATAGAGTGAAAGTGGCATCCTCACGAAAGTGAAATGATCAAGTGTCATGTATCCTATGAGATATGAGAAAGGAAGAGTTGAAATTTCTCTACACAGAAGGGTTGAGAGTGGCACCCACATTTCTCCATTTATTGGCATGGCAGCACACTGTAATGCATTGCAATCTACTTTAAGCCCACTTTAGACTTCTGAAGCAAACATCATTCAGTGTTAGGGAGAAATGACACATTAGAAGTATGATTATATTCTGACCATGCTTTCTAACTATCTTAGTTCCAGACTTTGGACCAGATATTTTCTAACTCTTAATCATAAACTATCCCGCTTCCTAATCTGACCCCAATATTTTTATCATAAACTTAATACTAATCAATCAATAAATAAACTTAATACATGTAGACTTTAGATTCTACCACGCATTCCTGACCGTAGTATCCTACAAATATATTTTATTTCTATAGTCACTTACCATTATAGAGTAACAATTCAAGTCATGAAAGTAGAAATGAGGATTAATTTCTTAGAATGCATCTTGCTTTCTTTGGACCATGTGTAGTGAGTATGTTTTCTTTAAATTCACATTATAAATTAGATTTCAATTCAAATATAATAGTGAAAAAATATTACTTAGCCAACTGATATATGCTTTTTATTACTTTGACTTTTTAGCCTTGCATTTGCCTTCTCCTAATTTAATAATATAGATTTTTTTATAACATTTTTTCTACAAATAAAACAATTCAATACGCTGGGCCATTTGGTAATCTGGAATCAGCATTCCAAAAGGTGCTAAAGTCCACCATCTATTCCATACTATCAAATTATCTTTTATTATTTATTTATTTATTCATTCATTCATTCATTTATTAGTTTTTTGAGACAAGTTCTCACTCTGTTATCCAGGCTGAGGTGCAACGGCATGATCATAGATCACTGCAACCTCAAACTCCTGAGCTCAAGCAATCCTCCTGCCTCAACCTCCAAAGCGCTAGGAATACAGGCATGAACCACTGTTATCTGGCTTCAAATTACCTTTTACAAGTGAGTTTTACTATAGTTCCATACCTCCGGAAGTTTTATAAGTAAGCTCAACTTAAAAGAAGAAACTTTTAAGACAACAGAATCTTAGAAGGGATCCAAAGTGGATATACCATATGTCACCCAAGATTTAATGGCATAGGATAGATATATTTGTTATAAAGATATTCTCCTAGAAGCTTCCTCCATGGCCTGATAATTTAAAAGTTGCTAGGTTACTCCTAAAAACAAATTCAATACTGAATGTCAAAGGAAAATATGAAATCATTAATGCAATTCTAACTATATGGCTTCATGCTTTTAAAAGGTTAATTCCATCCTTAATAAAGTGATATCACCATTATTACTGTTACATATATTCTCCATATATACCCATCTCAAAAAACTTATAACAATGATTAAATATTTGAGAAGAAAGCAGCAGTCTCTTAAAAAGTTAAATTGAATCCTATTTCTAGACTAGCTAGATTGTGAGCTCCATATGCACAAGAGTTTTTGCCTATCTTATTCATTGCTGTATCTCCAACACCAAGAACATGCTTGGTCAATAGTAAACACTTAATAAGTGAATAAATCCTCTGGAAATTCTTGTTCTATGCCTTCTGACATAATTCAGTTGCTACCAAAGCCACACTGTGCTCAGGGCCCAGAAGAATGAATGCCTTCATCCTTAGAGTGATTAGGGTCTACAAAATGCAATGATGGCTTATCTGGTAAAAGAAAATTATCTTTGAAGCTTCCTAAGAAGGTCTGGGAAAAAAGAGAAACGTATCAGGGCCTCCTTCACTCATACCTTTCAGATGTACTTTTATATACGAAATGGTAGTAAACCTTAGGAAGTTTAATGATGACCTTTTCTTCCATTTAACTTGATTCAGAATTAATACATTTGCTCATGTGACATACTTGTCCCTCCTTGTGATTTTTCTTTTTCCCTCGCCTGTCTACCTCTGACTGCTTCTGTCCCATATCTAATCTTGGCTTTCCAATTGGCTCTCCAACCATATTGCAAAGTTTCCATAACTATAACTAAAAATCCCCACCTCCACTGCAAAGAGTCTCACCCAGTGCTCCATTTCCCATTTTGCTTTCTTAGAAGACAGTACTGACAAAGTCCCCTTCATAAAAACCTGAAACCTAGACTTCATGTCAATGTCTGTATTGAGATGAATATATAGCAATATTTTCCAGCAACATAATGGCAACATTAACAATTATAATAGCAACTGCTGTTTATTGAGCACTTACTAAATGCCAGTTATTTAACATAGGTTATTTCATTTACTCATCACAAAACCCAAGAGCTATATGCCATTCCCTTTCTATTTTTCAGTTGAAGAAACTAAGGCTTATAACTTTCCGAGCAGTGCTGGAACCTACTGGACTGTGTTCTTAAATATTATGCAATATTGTCCCTGACATAATTATGTGCAAAATCATCTGATTAATTTTCTAAATCAAAGCCCAGTGCTATTTCTTTCTCTCTCTCTTCCAAGCACAAAAACTCCAGTCCCAGAACTAATCATGTTAAGCCTGGTTAAGAATGTGATGTAAAAAAAATTGAATTTTTTTCAAAATTTCTTAACTAGTTTTAGAACACCTATATTCTGGTCCTGGCTTCATCACTATGTGATCTTAGCCATGGTTCCCTGCTCTTTTTTTAGACACAAACTGGTTGCCCATCTAGCCTAGTAATGTCATCCTTTTCTAAATTCCTCCAGTTAATCCTCATTTGGTCCTAAACCCTTTAACTGTTCCCTACTAGTGACAATCCATAAGCCACATCAAACAGGCTTCAGCCTGCTTTTCTAGGGCAGGTTCACACACACACACACACACACACACACACACACACACACACTCTCACACTCGCCAAAAAAGGTTTTTTTCCCTCTCTATATCTCATCTTCTCTAAATCTCCATGCCACAAATCCTGTGTACAGTTCCTCTCTCTCATCCAGAGAAATTATTCCTGGCATCCTTCACCCTATTTATTCTGAGCAATTAAATTAGAAATCCTAATTTATGTATCTGTTTAAGTTTGGGAAAGTGGACATACCTTTTACCCTTATTTTTGTATAACTTCACTTTGATTCCCCAAAGAAATATCTCTACTTTTAAGCAGGCAGGCTAACTGACATATTTCCTTCCCCTGCCCCCACCCCCCTCTTCTGACACGTCTCCTGCCCTTTATTTAGGCTCTATTCTTAGTAGTGACTCCTGCATTCTTCCCATCTCCCTGCTCCCTCTCTGCCCAAACCTGGTGGCCGGAGGAGAACTGGGCATGCTCAGTAGTTAGAGCTGATTCCGGGGATGCAAACTGGAATCTTTTTGCGGCATTTGAGACCGGCAGGAGAGGTAAGGCCCTGAAAATTCAGTGGCCCAGAATTTGCCCACTCCTCATACGGTAGCATTTGACTTAAAAGTGTGTTCAAAGACTAGGAATGGACTCGGAAACGAACGGCTTACTGCCAGTCTCTAGTCTGCAAGGTGGGTCACCAACCTGAGTAACAGAGAGCTGAGAAACAGCCCCTCCGTCTGCTTTGGTGCAGGGAGGGGATTTCTGCTGTGGTAGCGCTGATAGATTGCTGGAAGCTACGTTTGGCGTCTCTGTTGCGTCAGGAAAATACTGGTGTTTTTTTTTTTTTTGTTTTTTTGTTTTTTCCTTAAACACAGCAACAGTAGCTGCTCCAGACTGAAAAAGATGTTGCCTGAAGATCTCCAAAGTCTGCGAGCCAGACAGAGAGATTGTAGAGAGGATAGACAAATCAATCACCTATCCAAAAATTAGATCTAGGGAGACAGCTTAAGGACCCAGAGATAAACAGATGGACTATTTCCAAATGACGGTTCAGGAACCTTTCAGATATTCAAATCTGAATTGTGTGTCTGTCCCCACAAAATGCATACCTTCTTTGCACATGAACCATGACCCATTTCCCTTTGAGAAAGATACTGACAACACACACGCACGCACACACACGCTCTCCTTCTGTTCTTTCCCCGGTATCTGCAGAGACTAAATCTCTAGAGCTGCAACAGCAGCAGATTCCCTCACCTTACTGCCTGGGGATGAGGCATGGGGAGGAAATTTGTCAGGGAATAAATGTGATAAAGGGGGGCTTCTTTGCAGGGGCTTACACCACCACTGCACAGCCTGAGAAACAGAGAGACAGGCAGTAACAGGCAGGGAGAGAGACATACAACTGCCCCTGCTGCTAAAACCTAGCCATTTCTTCAAACAGCAGCAAACATGAGACATTTCATCACTGTAGTGCATCCATATTGAGAAGGGGGGGCTGGGGGAAATCATGTGCTTTGCTTTATGCATTTCATTCTCCCGAGATGGGAGGAGACCCCTGTCCATATGTCGTGGGAGCTATCCACCACCCCAAAAGTACACTCACTGCACCTAGCTAGCAGACCACTTGCCTGACAGGTTTTGCAGCAAACGCTGTTAATCTATGTGACAGCAGGTTGTCTCTTACCGTAGGCAGCAGCGGCTCCATTTGGGCTCCCTGGTCTTTAATCTCCATGTTTTGTAACGCCTCTGGAATAAGCACCTTGCTCTGCAGTGTCTTCAGTGTCTTACACTCAGCCCGGCACTTGCTCTGCTTAGTATTCGGATCAGGTAGCTCTGAAGCAGGAGGCAATTGCACACTCCAACTCACCAGAGTCACATGGCTCCTACTCACTCGGGCTGCTGGCCAGGTTTTGCACTGAATGCCTTGGATCCCTGGGCCGGTAAGAGAGATTCCCCCCAAGTCCTGTATCACTGCCCACACCTGGCTACTGGTATAAAATACAGCCTGCAATGCCGCAAGTCTAATGGGCATTAAGAATCTCACCTAAGATGCTAACTTCTTATATAGACTAGTCCAATCTGGCCTCTAACCAGCTCAGCCTGCTTTTGATACTTTCAGGCAACTCACTTCATTCCCAGAACCCCACAGGAGACATAATTCAAACCAGATAATGTTAATAAAAAGGTTTACTATGTGTCCTGCTCTGAGTACCTGGGGTCTTTTTGAAAACTGATAAGATGATCTCAAAATTGGTATGTCTTAGTGAGACTGAACTATTCATTAACAACAACAAAAATCAAACATTTAAATTATTGTTGACTCAATAAGAATTAGATGATATTTTCAATATTTGAATAGTAAGAAATTTAGGAAATTCATACACTATTGAAAATAAAATATATTTTTTCTATGATTTTCCAACAAAAATGACAGGGCAAGAAAATATTTTGATAGTAGAAATGATCAAGATACTAAAGCACTTTGAAAAAACAATGATTCTGAACAAGAGTAGCCCAAGCATATATCCCTTTAGCTTAAAAGTCTCAACAAGAAGGGTAGAGGTTATCTAAATAATCCATGGAAGAAAAGAAATCATTTAGAGGAGCTCTTTTATAGGGAGAATAGTTGGTGATGATCATTAAGTGACTACACATATTTCCTAAAATTGATTATAGATGCAGAGTATTTTAAGCAATGAAGCCCATATATCACTGGACCTCAGACTTGAATATGGAAGTTACAATGAAGAGGAGTAAAAACTTTCAGGGGTTAAAAGAGGATGACTGATAATTATTAAGACAATTATCTTAAATAAGAAAATTTTTACCAGATTCTAAAACCTTTAATCAGTAGGAATGGATATTAAATTATTTTCATCAATACACCAAAATTTTCTATAATTCCCATCACAGGTAGAATTATAGATAACTTTTATCTGTTTTTATCTGTTTTATCTTTTTATCTGTTTTCCTTCTCAATACAATTCTAAATAGCTTCTATGATTTTTATAAGAAAACAATTTATTTTTTAAACCATAATATATTTGAGTGGCTACTTTGTGCACAGCACATTGAGATGTTACCACAGATTTAAATAATAGGATATCTACTAGGAATTTACTGATTTGGGGCTCAGCTTGACTTTCTATCACAGACTGATGAATAAAATCTCCCTTGCCATTCAAATGACTATAATCAATAATCAAAAATAATTTATTAGAATAAAAATAAATAACTCCTATTTAGAAAAATTATTTCCATTCTATTAAGAAGCCCTAAGTCATCCAGTTTATATTTCTCCAAAATTAGTTTAAATATGTCTAGGAAAAAGTCTGATTCTTATTCAAAAAGCCAAAATAAAAATAAAATTGCATTTTAAATTAATTTTAATCACTATTTTCTTACAGTGTGTTTTATTAAACCATGAAGGTACTTTGCTGGAACAACCATTGCTTAAGTGTTTACTGTATGCCAGAGGTACTATTTCTACCAGTATCATAGGACTTAATCAGGGTTGCAACTGTAGACATTCTACTTCTAAAGATCAAGAAAGCCTATATTTCTAAAGTTCTGTGATCCAAGATACTGAATACTAGCCTAGCAAAAAGTAAGTATAGAAAGAGAAAATGATCCTCATTTAATCCACTACCTCTATCTTATAGAATACTTTAGAATTAATGCCAATAACCTGAAAGAATACATCTCCATATTACACAAGTCCCAATGAAGAAGATAAGTATAGAACTGACAACTCCTGGGAGAAAACCATCCCCACTAGGTAATGGAATTTTTGCTAAAAAAATCAAAGAATTCTACAACTCAACTTCTCCATTGATTTTCAAACTCAGGAGGTGAAGAGAAACAAATTGTAAGAGGAAATCCAACTTGCATGAGCAGCATTTTTTCAGCTACATATTATCTGCCTTGGAGCTTCTAATATGTCCTTGGTGGGGGATAGGAGAGGAAGTAGGTGAGTATAGACATTTTGAAAAAGAATCCCAGGTAAATTTTATATTTCTTCTAATCCAGAGCTCTTTCCACGATAGTAAAGTTTCCTTGGATCCTAGATGATTAGAAATGGGTTCCTGTTTAGCCTGCTCACATTTAGAAATCCAACGGGATTCTATTAGTACAATTTGATAGCCATGATTTAAAACATCACATTAAGTATTGCAAGACTGAATTTCTCCAAGGAACTAAATGTTCCAGACACCCTACTGGAATGAGACAATAGTCTGGTTTTCGTTTCACCAGCCCTACTATGTGTGAGGTACTATGCTACTGATGCTATTTCCTGTCATACCCAGCAATATTAAAGTGGAATTTTCCTGTCTGCAGAATGAAATAAAAGTAGGGTTGACCATAAGCCAATCATGCAGACAGAGAGGAATTAGAGAAAACACTAAACAGAAGAACCACCTTCCTCTCCAGCTGCCCATGTCATGGCCAGTAGGAAAGGAATACAGCCACCATGGTGTGCTTCCTTCCTTGATCTGTCCTGCATCCTGGGACTCTTGCTGACCTCAATTTTTACTAATCCCCTAAGTACACGAGTCAGCATGGATTCAATGTACTTTCAGTTCCTACCTCCTTTTGCTATTGTAAGCCCTGGGAGTTAAGATATGCACATTAATATAATGTTTATCTTAGAGAAAAGGCCATCTAATATTCATTGTATTGGAAGAAAATATTGTATTCTAAAAGTTATTGCCAAGGCTGGTATTTCAAGAAAACAGTTTCAGTCCTGATGGTATTAGGTTTCTGGCTTAGATCTCAAAGTTCTTTGCTTTGGCCCTTTATAATATAAAATAGCTGAACTTTAGGTAGGCAATGAGTTCAGAAATATATTCTGAACAATAATACTATGTTAGTGATAATATTACTAGATCAAGATTAATATTTCAAAAATTAATCTTTTTCACATTCGAAAATGGACCAAAGCACTGTTTATATCCTTTACTTACGTTTTATGCCTTTGTACCTCTATTCTTTGGGACCTATACAAACATTCTGAATAATTTAAACCATTATGTAGATTTGGCAAATACAGTTGACCCTTGAACAATGTGGGGAGGTAGGGGTGCAAACCCTCTCAGCGGTCAAAAATCCATGTATAACTTTTGACTCCCCCAAAACTTAACTACTAAAAGCCTACTATTGACCAGAAGCCTTACTGATAACACAGTCTATTAACACATATTTTGTATGTTATATGTATTATTAATATATACTATATTATCATAAAGTAAGCTAGAGAAAATAAAATGTTATTTTAAAATCATAAGGAAATATATTTGCTGCTCATTAAGTGGAAGTGGATCATTATAAAGACCTTCATCCCCATCATCTTCATGTTTAGTAGGCTGAGCCAGAGGAAGAGGAGGGGTTGGTATTGCTGTATTAGGGGTGGCAGAGGCCAAAGAAATGCTGTGTATAAGTGAACACACACCATTCAAATCCATGTTGTTCAAGGGTAAACTGCAAATCGATCCAAAAGTATTTAGTTGAATTTGGCCAATTCAAGAGATATAAAAACTGTTCTTTCTTGACAGCTTAAAATATTATGACACTTAACAACAACTAAGGAAAAGGGTAAAAATGCCCATTCCAAAACATGGCACACAATAAGAAACTTCATTGTATAGTACTAAAATTTAAAGGTGTCAAATAATGCTCCTTTTTTATAAATGTTCTTAACCCCCAACCTGACAGTGATTCTAGCCATCAATTATCAGAAAAGGAATACATGAAGAAGTATAATAATTAGGGAGCCCATTCCAATGTAGGGCTAATCTCCAGGTTTAAAAGACCCTCCAAGTCCCACTTCTCTTAGTTCATAACTGGTTTTTCCAACTTTAAAGATTGGAACAAAGACCTGATTTTCACTTTTTGCTTTAATTTACCCCTACAGGGAAGCTGATAGAAGACCTACTGTTCTAAATAGTGTACTGGAGGGCAGCATCCTACTCCAATTTAACTCAATTCAATAAAAATTTGAGTACCTACCATATGCTAGCAACTATACAGAAACAAATAAGATGTGGATCCTTGTCTGCAAGAGGTCATAGTTTAGAAGAGAAGAAAGATAACATCATTCAATATAGTGCTTAAGTTAAAAATATGTGCAAAACTCAGAGGTAGCCCAGAAGACAAAATGATGAACTTTTAATAGCATGTTTCTCGCCCTTACTATAGAGATTTAAAATCCTTAGGGGATTTATTTTTGTGGGAAAACATCTAATTTTCTTGGCTTATTATATAAACAAGAAGGATATACATGCCTCAACTTATTACTTCTCCAATTATCAGCCTTTAAGCCTAATTATCACTGTCTTTGTTAAATGCTCCTGAATGTATCATTTCTATTTCTAACTTGAAAATAATCAGTATCACACTTATTACAGAGTTAATCTTGTAGCTAAATAATCCTTAACTTGTCCTTTTTCTATACCAAGTTATGAAGAATTACTCTAAAATAATCACTATTCACAGTGTTCCATGTGTAAATTTTACTATACATTCTTAAATGATGACAAACAAGAAATATCTCTGTTTACTATCAAGTTTGCACTCTGTCAAAGAAATATGATGAATGTCATATAGGAAAAAGAGAAAAAAAATCAAAACATATTTCTCAGCAAGCAATTTCTCACCATCATAAGCAACCAACTATTAGTGAACAAAGAAAGTTCAGATATATTTTACATGGTCTTACACTACCTATGAGCCTGAATTTTTGTCCTGACTTTACTGTAATTTTTCAGAAAGTTTCACAATTCATACATTTTTACATATTATTTGCAAACAGAGGTTTTGTTTCCTAATGGAGAGAAAATCTTATCTATAACTGTAATTTGGGAAAATCATAAAATAAATTTTATGTTGAACTTTTTTATTAGTCAATTCAACAAAAATTTATTAAGCATCTATTTGGTACTATGTGTTGGTGCAAAAATGAATAAGAAATGATCCCTACCTCTCTAGAAAAGGAGACAGATGATTATTTCAGTGAACTAGGGTGGTAAGAGAATGAATTATCCAGAATATTAAAGGAGTATCAAGTAGGTACATTGTCCATCTAATGAGTTTGGGTGCAGAGGGAAATGAAATGTAAACTAAAAGATAAGTAATGTTTAGCCAGGCAAAGCAAGGTGAAAAAGCCATTTCATTATGAACACTTTTTTAAAATTCAGAGCCTTATAAATATGAAAATGACAGTCATTCATAATCCCACAAATCAGAGATATTCACAGTTAACATTTCAGCATGTTTTAGTGCAGACTCCTTTTGACAATGTGGGGTATGAGTAAAATTCTTTAATTATTTCTATCATGTTTAAAACAATGTTATGCTATTAAATATAAATATCAAATGGAAGTCCTGATTAGAAAAATGAAACAAATAACCTTAAATTTGATCCTTTGTTACTATAAAGATATATCTATCCTACTTCTTCCAGGCAGCATCAGGAATAAGGGAAACTTTTCAAGCCTCTACTTGGGAATGGGACACAATTTCTCTCTACTTTCAATATCTACAAACCTATCTGAATTATCTATCATTTTTTTTCTCTCTCTCCAACCCCAAACTACAGTTCAACTAGTAGAGAAAGAGCACATGGCCCTTTCTCAAGGATGCATGCTGCCATTAAAGATCTTTCTTCCTTCCAATTTTCCCTGTCCTCCATTCCAGAGAATCTTTTGATATGGACAGTCTGGTTCTTCATGTTGTTTTACAATGCTATTATCTGGAACTCATGTCCATCTGGATTTAGGCTTATGAAACTTAAAGCCAGATTTCTACTGTATCATCCATTCCTGAGACATTTGACACTAAATGCCAATGATTAAATGAAAAAAACACAAGGATCTTAAATAAATGTAGGAGGAAAACTTAATTAAGATAGAAAAATATTATCTTAATTCAATATTAATAAAACAGGACAAAGCTAAACAACTCAAATTTGCTTTTATTTCTGTAAGAAAATTCATTTAATTTAAGTATTTGAATTCAATGTCATTTCTCAAGAATACAGTCATCTCATAAATTGATAAAGACACAAAAATTGATTTATTCATTTAACAGATATTTACTGAATACCTCCTTTGGACTCGATATTGCTCAAGGCTCTGGAAAGGCAAAGTTCCTGCCCCCCAGGAGTTCACAGCCTGGAAAGGTGACAAACAATCAGACATGTCCAAGGACAGTGTGACAGGCATATGAAAGAAATAGAAGGGGCACCTGATCCAGATCAGGGTGGAGGCAGAGGATGTTAGGGAAGACTTCCCAGAGGAGATGATATCTGAGATCAACTCTAAAACATACAAAAGCATTTACCATATAGTGTGTGTGTGTGTGTGTGTGTGTGTGTGTGTGTGTGTGTGTGTGTGTGTAAAGTAAGAAGAACACTACTAGTAGAGTAGCATGGCAGCATATCCAAACACACTAACTAATGTTCAGTACAGGGTACAGGAAAAAGAATGGGTTGGAGTTTGTTTCTAGCTTTTTGCTTGTTTATTTATTTTGCTTTTATTTCTATTTTGGTATTTAAGATTGGTAGTCTCCAAACCATGATTAAATGGTTAACACAGCCATAAAAACTAAGTACTTGACCTAAATCTGTTGCAAACATTATTTCATATTGGATATTAAACTATAATCAAAAGTATGTTTTTTCCAAGTAAGATTGAAAATAGATATAATAGAAGAATTAATGCAATTTACATGATCTCGAAATCCCACCTAGAAAATACAGAAGTTATAACTACAGATACAAATTAAGTAAGAAGTTTTCCATTTATCACACCATCAGTGGTAGAGGTTAAATAAATTCAGTAGAAATGACTTCATATAAGAATATTTAAGTCAGTTAACAGTTTTCAAAAAAACAAGTAGCTCGTAGACAAGTATTTCTTAAAGTTTGTCAATGGTCAATTTACATCAGAATAACCTCAGGTGCTTCTGAAAATTTTTGATTCCTAGTACCCATATCCAAGATTCTAATCTAGTAAATTGGGGTGAGGATAAAGATTCCATAGTTTTCATAAGAAATTCTGGTATAAGTGGCCTATGCATTAACTATTCCAAATTTTATTAACATACTTTCTGTTAGTCTAACTACAGTCATTATCTTTCTTAAAAGAAAAATGTTTGGTTTAAATGTCTATAATTATTTAGACAACAGCATATAGTACTATATTAGGATGTATCTTAAATGAACAAATATGCCATCCACTGTTTAAAAACAAAAAAAATACTATTTAGTATTTACAACATGTAAGATTGTGCCAAGTATTTTATTTAATTATTTCATTTACCCTTCATATAAAACCTGAGAAGTATGAATTTTACCTCCATTTTTATATGTGAAAACTGCAGCTGAGTGAAGCTAAATAACTTGCTGCATGCAGCTATAAGCAACAGTGTCAGAATTCCAATCCAGGCTAATTCCCTCTAAAGCAGTTTCGGCATTATACTATAACTAATCTCTAATTTGTTCAGGTTGCCAGATGAAATGTTTGCTCCAATTCTAACTACCATATAGAAGAATAAGAGCACCAGATCCAAAGTCAGAGTTGGTACTATGGTCAGAAAGTTTTAAAAGAATGAACCTTGTCAAGCCAAAAATGAAGAATTTCTATGATCAATGATGCATGCAAATGCTACTTCATATTGAGGCTTCTTCAAGTTCATTTAAAAAAGACTGAGGAAGAAGCACATGATCCTATTTCTTAACAGAAAATAACTCAGGTGAAAACTACTGTGTCATGGTGAGAAATCCTGCAGTGGTAATCTCCTGAGACAGGTGGTTCAAGTCTTTCTTTGGCCAAATGACACATGGCACACTTTCTCCATGCTTGTCACTGTCTCTTCTTTAGACATGATAATGTACAAATTTCCAATGAATTCTGTTTAGTGACAAGGACAGTGTACTTGGAAGTGGGAAAAGACAAACATTAATTCAATATTCCACATGATAACTACTGTAATAAAGGTATGGACTGGGTTATAGGGGAGAATAGAGGAAAGGTATTCCATACAGGAAGAACAGAATGTGTTCAAGAACTATAACAAGGTCTCTAAGACTGAAATGTGGGATGCATAAAAAGAAGTGGCAGGAAGGAACGATGAAAGTGAAGGCAAGGACCAGATTACAAAATGCCCTGTTTGCCATACTTAGGAGATTGACTTTAACATACAGGTGATAGGAAGCTCTTTAAGAATATTAAGCAGCTAGAAAGATCACTTAGGCATGCTGAGAATGAAGTAGCAATGGGCCCCTGGGTTACCCCATGTCACCCCATGTGAGACCTATAGCGCTTAGATATTCTGAGAGATGACACTGGAATTCAATAGCAAAGTAATAGGAAGCACCGAAAGCAAGTAAGAAGAGGGAAGCGAGAGGCCTTGCTTGGCTAGGAATAAGCTGGAAGCTGGGAGAAGCTCCTGGACACAGCCAAAGGGTAAGAGAGAAACCCCCAGGACTCCACACTCCCACCACAGCCTTCTATAATCTTTGCTACAAGAGAACCTCCCAACACATGCAGGCCTCAGGCCTAACATAGGGAGCTGCCTAGAGATTGCACAGAGATGTTGTTCCAGAAAGGGAACCCATGCAGAATCCCACAGACATCTGGGCCCAGATGGCACTTCAGCATGGCATCATTCTGAGATTCTCGATATCAGGGATATTTGTCCTGCCCTGAGGCAAGATTGATATGGTTGCTGCTGCCAGGCTGAGGAAGGAGAGGGGAGACCAGGCATTCCCATGTACCCCTAGCACAAATCCCACTCCCCTCATACAGGCTACTGTGAGACGAAGGCATAAGCAGACTGCACTCCCCCCGCTATCTGCCCGTGCTGCTCCAGCTGAGAGGGGGCCTGCCTTCGCTGGTGGCAGGCCCACAGTTCAGCCACTGCAGTTCACACCTGAGTATTCCGCTAGTGGACTGGGGACTACCTTGCCTCTGCCTATCATGGCCAGTACCTGAACGCATTACCAGGGGGCCTGAGAACACATCTGCTGCCTCAGTCACAGCCTCCCAGCAGCTGAACACACCACCTTTAAGCCTGGAAATTGCCCAGACCAGTCTATCACCATTGGCATCTGATCACACTTACTGGTGTCTGAGATCAGGCCAACCCAATCCAGCCTACCATGACAGCTGACACCCACCTTCATGTGCTACCAGTGGGCCAGGGGACTGGCCTGCCCAGTCTGTCACGACTGCCACAAATGCCAGAATGGACCACATGGGTTCCAGAGTTTGCTCCACTACTACTGCTGCCATCAGCCACATCACACCAGCTGTCCAGGGGCCTGAGAACCCATTCACATGCCAACCCACCACTGCCACTACCAGCATCTGAGTAAGCCACCTGGAGGTCCAAGAATCAGGCCTCCAGGACTTACTGACACCATATCCACTGTAAGCTGCTCCGGGACTTAAGGACAGGCACATTCAGCCAACTTCTGCCACCACTAGGGCCTAAAGACTGGCCCACCTGGCATCCTAGTCCCCAGTAAAACCTTACCGCAGCCTCCACTAAAAACCATACCCCAAGCCACCAAGGAAATCAGGCAGATACAATGCAAGATCTTCTCCATGGCACATTATAATCATACTGTCTAAATTCAAAGACAGAATCCTAAAGAAAGCAAAAGTGCTTAGTAACCTATAATGGAAAATCCATGAGACTAACAGTAGATTTCTCAGCAGAAACCTTATAGGCTAGAAAAGAAGGTATGATATGTTGAAAGTGCAGAAAGAAAAAAATGTCGTCAAAAATACAATATCCAGAAATATTAACTTTCATAAATGAAAGAGAAAGTTTTTCTCAGACGAGTAAATGCTAAGGGAATTTGTTACCATTAGAACAACCCTACAAGGAATGCTCAAGGAAGTCCTAAACCTGGAAGCAAAATGACAACATATACCTCATAAAAACACATGAAAGTATAAAACACACTGGTAAAGCAATCATACAGAAGACAAAAGGAATGGACTCAAATCATACCACTACAGAAATCCACCAAGCCACAATGACAAACAATAAATAAAAAGAAAGGAACAAGGATGGCCACTTTCACCACTCCTATTCAACATAGTACTGGAAGTCCTAGCCAGAGCAATCAGGCAAGAGAAAGAAATAAAAGGCATCCAAATTGGAAATGGGGACATAAAACTTCCCCTCTTTGCTAATTATATGATCTTCTATCTATAGAAACCTAAAGATTCCATCATAAAACTCCTAGATAAATGAATTCAGTAAAATTGCATTTTACAAAATTAACATGCAAAAATCAGTAGCATTTCTATATACCAATAAAAATCTAGCTGAGAAAGAAATCAAGAATGAAATCCCATTTACAACAGCTAAAAACAAAATGAAATAAAATAAACAATGCTAATATTCATACGGAACCAAATAAGAGCCCTAATAGCCAAAGCAATCCTGAGCAAAAATGACAAAGCTGAAGGCATTACATTATCTTACTTCAAAATATATTACAATGCTATAGTAACCAAAACAACATAGTATTGCTATGAAAACAAACACATAAAACAATATAGAGAACAAAGCAATAAAGCCACACATTTATAGCCAACTGATGTTCAACAAAGTTAACGAGAACTTATGTTGGAAAAATAACATACTTTTCCATACATAGTGCTTGGAAAATTAGATACCCAAGTGAAGAAGAATGAAACTGGACCCCTATCTCTCAACATATACAAAAGTCAATTCAAAGTACATTAAAGATTTAAATGTACTATAAAAATACTAGATGAAAACCTAGGGGAAAAATCTTCTGGACATTGGTCTAAGCAAAGAATTTATGACTAAGATCTCCAAAGCACAGGCAATAAAAACAAAAATAGACAAATGGGACTCTGCACAGCAAAAGAAATAATTAACAAAGTAAAAAGACATCCAGTTGAATGGGAGAAAATATTTGCAAACTATTTATCTGAGAGGATAAATATGCATATACCTAGAATATATAAAAAATTCAAACAACTCAATAGAAAAAAGTAGGCAAAGGACATAAATAGACATTTCTCAAAAGAAGACATACAAATAGCCAACAGGTATATGAAAAAATGCTGCACTCTGATGAATGCTCTCTATTCATCAGAGAAACACAAATCAAAACCAAAATGAGATATCACCCCAGTGAGAATGGCTATTATTAAAAAAAAAAATAAGCAATAACCAAGGTTAGAGAGGTTGTGGAGAAAAGGGAAACCATACACTATTGGTGGGAATGTAAACTAGTACAGCCACTGTGAAAAAGAGTATGGAGATTTCTCAAAAAACTAAAAATAGAATTAATATTTGATCTTGTAATCCCATTACTGGATATTAACCCAAAGGAAAAGCAGTCAATATACATCAAAGGGATAACTGCACTTGCATGTTTACTCCAGCATTATTCACAATAGCTAAGATATGGAATCAATCAACCTAAGTGTCCATCAGTGGATGAACAGATAAAGAAAATGTAATAGATCTACAAAATGGAATACTATCCAGCCATAAAAAGAATAAAATCATGTCATTTGCAGCAAAATGGGTAGAACTGGAGGTCATTATCTTAAGTAGCATAAGCTATGCACAAAAGGACAAATATTGCATGTTCTTGATATGTAGAAACTAAAAAAATTTGAACACATGGAGGTAGAAAATGGGAAATAGATAACAGACACTGGGAAAGGTGAGAGGGGGAGGAGGGTGAAGAGAAGTGGGTACAACGATACAAGTGTAAGAAGACTAAATTCAAGGCTTAGTAGCAGAGTAGGATGACTATACTAAATAAAAATGTATTGTACTCAGGTGGTGAACACCCTGAATACCCTGACTTGAACACTATGCATTATATACATGTAACAAATTTTCTCAGGTACCCCATCTATTTGCAGAAATTAAAAAAAGAAATAACAAAGATCACTTAAGCTGTAACATGAAAAATGTTGGGACAAGACTGGTAACAAAGAGACTAGCTGATAACTAACTCAGATGATAACAGACTGAACTGTTATGCTGTAGTAATGATGGATGAAAGGAAATGGTTCCAAGAAATAAAGGAGGAAAAATAGACATTACTTATTGACTATCCAGAGGCAATGAATGAAGAAGAGGAACATGTTTAGATTCTGGCTTGATAGATAATGCTTCCATTCAACAAAACACAGAGCTTTCTGCCGCCGCTGCCGCCATGGCACCCGCGAAAAAGCTTGTGGCAAAGGGGGGCAAAAAAAAGAAGCAAGTGTTGAAGTTCACTCTTGATTGCACCCACCCGGTGGAAGACGGAATCATGGATGCTGCTAATTTTGAGCAGTTTTTGCAAGAGAGAATCAAAGTGAACGGAAAAGCTGGAAATCTCGGGGGAGGGGTTGTGACCATCGAGAGAAGCAAGAGCAAGATCACTGTCACTTCTGAGGTGCCTTTTTCTAAAAGGTATTTGAAATATCTCACCAAAAAATATTTGAAGAAGAATACTCTACGTGATTGGTTGCGTGTAGTTGCTAACAGCAAAGAGAGTTACGAATTACTACGTTACTTCCAAATTAACCAGGATGAAGAAGAGGAGGAAGATGAGGATTAAAATTCATTTATTTGGAATATTTTGTATAAGTTCTTAAATAAAACATCGGAAGTAAAAAAAAAAAAACACAGAAAACAATAAAAGAAGCAGTTTGACAGAACATCCAAAGAATTCTATTTTGAAAGTAATTCACAGTAGTTAAGAACATAAGTCTTTTACTTAGACGTGTCACTTAATATTCATGTGACCCCAAGCAAGTTCTCAGACTCCTTAAGTCTGTCCTCATTTATAAAACTAAGGTATAAAGTATCAACTCAGAATTGTTCTGAGGATTAAATAGGCTAATGCAAATGAAGCACTTAGAATACTGTCTAGCAAATGTTAATTCCTTAATAAATAGTGGCTGTTATCATTGTTTCATTGAGTTTGAGGTGGCTAGAAGATGTCCACGTGCATATGGTAAGAAAAGAATTAGAAATAATGGATTTGGAACCAGGAGAAAGTTTAAGTATGAATAGTTTTTCCTTAAAAGGTTATATAGAGTTAAAAGAACTCAATGAATGGATCTCTGAGGAAACACCAACATTTCAAAGACTTCCAGACTTTTCATTGAGCCACTCATTAACCTGCATTTTTTTTCAACTATTGTTATGTCCCAAGTTATAACTCTAAAATTTTTTTCCAATAAATCAAACCATTTTCAAACCCTTCATAAGTATTCTTACAATCTATTCTTATTTTTTTATTTGTATAAATCTATGTTAATGTATTAGTGTCTGTATCAGTTTTCCTAGAAAACTGTCTTATCCTTTAGAACAAGACTCTATAGGGGAACATATATATTAAAATATTTCTGGCCGGGCGCGGTGGCTCAAGCCTGTAATCCTAGCTCTCTGGGAGGCCGAGGTGGGCGGATCCTTTGAGCTCAGGAGTTCGAGACCAGCCTGAGCAAGAGCGAGACCCCATCTCTACTATAAATAGAAAGATATTAATTGGCCAACTAATATATATAGAAAAAATTAGCCGGGCATGGTGGCGCATGCTTGTAGTCCCAGCTACTTGGGAGGCTGAGGCAGCAGGATTGCTTGACCCCAGGAGTTTGAGGTTGCTGTGAGCTAGGCTGACGCCACGGCACTCACTCTAGCCTGGACAATAAAGTGAGACTCTGTCTCAAAAAAAAAAAAAAATATTTCTTTATTGACACACAAATATCACCCACATATAATGGAAAACTTATTGATGATTTCTATGTTCATGTACAATTTTGACTCCTTTGTAAGAGCTATTGAGACCTACAGGCACTGTTAGTCCCCCCAGAAATTGTGACCAAAAATAGGTTTTGAAGACGTTCTTGTCCTTTTGCCTATGTCTGATGGCACTGCTTGCCACAGTATCAGTCAGAGTTTCCCTACATGCTATTATAATAGTCTATTTTTTAGCATTAAAGTCCTTATTTACTTAAATTTTCAAAAAGTGTTCCTCATAATAACATTTCCTTTCTATTTTAGAGATGTTAAGAGAGAATACTAGAGCTTTCTCAAGAAATACAATGATACTCTTCAGGCCTAAAGCAAGGGCAATCACAAAGACAGGGATGCTTGCCCTCAAAAAATACAATGCAATATTCAACAAAGGCAACACTGAGAATAATGTGGAAAGAATGAGGAACAGCTGGGTTAACAAGTGAACAGTTAACAAGCTGGGTTAATAGTTACCATACCCCAAGATGTCCCTGCTCCACTTGATGCTGGTGCCAGTGGAAGCATTTGTAAGATCAAGAGCTTGGTCTGCACTGTGTCATTCCAAAACAGTTCTCACATTAATAAAAACAAAGATCTTAAAAGATCTAAAGAAAATATTGCTATTCAAATCCAAGTAAACTAAAATCACACAAAGCAAGAAAGAGTGCTTGTAAGATTAATACTTTATTGTTTTAATATGTAGTTTTTATTTTAAAATTATAGTTGAACCTAAAATCATAACATTCTCCCTCAGTAAACCAGGCCTATAGAAAACAAACCTATTCAGACTATTACTGATCCAATAGGAAATTATCCTAATGATAATAAAATTTATTCCTCTTCAAAAAATTATTTGAATACTTTTTATGTGCCAGATACTTAATATTCACTGTCCTAGGAACTGGGGATATAGCAGGGAAATAAAACACTCAAAAATACTAGTTGGAGGAAGGGGAAGTGAGGCAGCCAAAGAATAAATAGGCATATGAGTAAAACATATAGTATGTGAGATAATGATAAAGTTGATGAAAAAATATAAAACAAGAAAGGAGAATAAGTGTCTGGATTTCCAATGCTATTTAGGGTAGCCAGAGAAGACCTTACAGAGGTGACATTTGAGTAAAAACCTAAAGGAAGTGCAGTAGTGGAGGATGAAGATATAATATTTGGACAAATCAATTTTCCAGACAAAGAGAACAAGTGGGGAAAATAGATAAAGGTGAGCAAGGAAGGAACCAGAGAAGTCAATAAGAAGTGAGAAATGGTAAAGGCTTGTACCAGGTGAGAAATGGTAGGATTCTGGATGTGTTTCTACAGGCAGAGCCAACAGTATTTGCTGAAGGTTGAAATGTGGGGTATAAGAGAAAGACAGGAGTCAAAGATGATGCCAAGATTTTGGGCCTGAGCAAATGTAAGGATGGTGTTTCCATTACCCAAGACAGATGAGTACTGAGAACATTACTTGTATTTAGCAACAAGGAAGTTATTAGGGACTTTCACAAGAGCAATTCAGTGGAGTGGGAGGTGGCAATTTAAGAAACAATAGGAAGAGACAAATTGGAGCATCAACAATTGTACTCCAGATTAGGAAAAAAGGAGCAAACAATTAGGGCAAGAGCTGGAAGGAGAAGTGGGTTCAAAAAAGAAAATCAGTTATTGTTTACCCTGTAAACTACGTAGGTAAAGTGAAAATATTTATACCTTATCTTGTCTTTTCACTTTCACCATGTCCTATTTGTGTTTCTTTTTACTTCCTTCTCTGTGAGTAGCAAGTCAGTAAAATAACGAAGTAATTGAACTCATTGAAGTCAAATTACAACAGTATAACAATAATGCCTCAAAGTAATTTCAAAAACATGTATAAAACAAACAGCAAATCTTTTTCACAAGAAAGAGGGGGTGAAACATTCACTGGGAAAAGAATTTAGTGGTTTAATCAGCAGTAAATAGGAGTTATTTCCTTTATTAAAATGCCTGATTACATAAGAAGTACACAAATATTTTTAAACTGTATCATCGTATCAGTTCTCTCACCATGAAATTTTAATTCCCGTGGTCTGGTAGACATAGATCTGCTGGAGACAGGAAGCAAAGAATGCCATTCAGCTGAATGAATGAATGAATCATTATGGTAAACTAAATATAATTCCCAGAGTCAGGTCAGGACATCAGGAATAACAACAATGCAGTTCTCTTCATAAGGGCATGGAAATTTTTTGCTTTGTTTTTTCCAAGAGTGAAAAAAGATACTGATTTGAGACTTCATTCAAAAGATTCCACAGAGTCTATGTTTCATGGCAGTATGAACTAACTCTATCTTGTTTTCTATTTTCCCAGGGTCTATCATGGTGCTGAATGCATAATATGAATCAATAAATATTTTTAATGACTAAATGAATGAAAAAAAGCATGCAAGAATTATTTAAATGAGTAAATGAATGAATAGCACTTTAACCCTATGAAACTACATTACACAGTAAATCACCAGGCAGAGTCTTATCTAATAAATCACTTATACAATAAATAACCACCACACTTAACTCTATTTGTACTACATATTAAATATATAGGATACTTTTGAGACTACTCATATGGTGTCTATTTTGAGTAGCCAAACAAGATATTATTACTAACTTCACTGATGTGCCTGGTGAAGAAAAAATTTGGCTTTGTTTTAACAAAATTACCATTAGGGGGTTTCTACCAGTTGCTGTTCTTAAGACTAAGACTAGATTTTGAGAGAATCATCATGAAGAAATCTGTGAAGTTATCATAAATATGAATGTTGGTACTGAAGATTGAAGAATGTGTGTGTTTAAACCATGCAAACTGAATTAATCTTTAGCCTAACTTTGTCCTTCTAGAACAAGAGAAAGATGTCCTACATATGTATTAATGTCAACCACATAATAGCACAGACTTTTAGAAACATTGTGTTCAATATTTTGGTTTTCTTGTCTGGGTAATGGAGATTAGACCAAACCTGTGGGTGTGAGTAAGAATTCCCCTGAAAGACTTCCATCAGTCATCATGGGACAGGTTTTAGACTGGGCATGAAAAGGACCTTCTCTGAAAAAAGAGTGAGGACTCTGAGCCCAGAATTCCCACAGATTTCTCTTTGGTGGGGATTGAGCCTGCCACGCCCCATGATGCCACATGGAAACAAATTGATATGACGGAAAATAGCTTGGAGAATTACATGACTGTCTTCATTCATCAATATATTTCTGGAATAACAACGATTCAGTGTGGACAAGAAGTAGGGAGCACAAAGAAACAAGACAGATTAGTGGAACATAAAAAATCCTTTTGGTGGTCCCACACATTATTTGAGTGGAGGAAACTAACAGAAAAATTACTAACTACCCTATCTGTTGGATTAAAATTTTCAGTCATATTTTGGCTATCATACTGGGAATCTATTGTTTTGTCAGTCCTAAAGAGCAGTCCTTTTCTTCTGGAAAATATTCCATCTGAACTTTCATTCAGCTAAACTTTATTGGTTCAGAGATGGGCATCTGACCCCATATGTGCCAATCAGTATCAATATCCTTCCCCTGGATTCTTAAACTTGATATGAGACATACCCAGTCTCCATGCCTCTCTAGTGATGGATATTTAAGGTTTTAGAGCTGGTGGAGACCATGTCTCTTACCATAAGAAAAATGAGTAGGGGAGAACAAATCTAAATCACAGAAAATAACCAGGGAAAGCTGTAATGAGTGACAAATAATAATTATCCCTGAGAAATAGACACAATCCAGCACTTACTGTGGTTTGATTACTAAAGCCAGTAATCCTTTTTCCTAAGCTAGTTTAAACTGAATTTCTGTCTCTTATGATCAAAAGAATCCTGCCTAATAAAGTCATTAAAAGAAGTGTCACTTCTTTTTATTGCCACAGACTGGCAAGGTATAGAAACATACTGATTACACTTTCTTAGGAAAACTAAAACTCAGAGAATTTACGTGTCTTGGCCCCAGGTTAAAAAGACAACAAATAATGATGCTGAGCTTTAAAATCCAGATATCCTGATTCCAAAGCCAGTTCCCCTTCATTAACCACTACCCTGTGCTCAAATTACTATACTATAGGCATCTTGACATTTACTGGAGTATTTATAAAATATACTCAAAAGATTTACCAATTGATAGATTAGAAGTTTGCAGAACTACTTACCTAGCAAATGAGTTATTCTTACATAACTAAGTTTCTATTCAACATAATTTTCTAATAAATGACTTATGGTATACATCATACTTGACCTGGAAGATTTTTATTCTCAAAAAATACTTTATATCTATTTGTTTTTTATTCTGAAAGCTTTCTATCCTCAAGAAATACTTATTCTTTTTATACTCATCAAATACTTAGTGTGACAACTCTGTGCAAAGTTAAAACACTAAACAAGGTGGGAACCTTGTTAAAATGCAGATTCTAGTTCAGTAAGTCTGAAGTGGGGCCCAAGATTCTGTACTTCTCACAAGCGCCCAGGTGAGGCCAATGCTGCTGGTCTACAAACCACATTTTGAGAAGCAAAGTGCTAATACTCTGGGAGACAAAACAATTAATGCATGTTATCCATCCTTTTAAACTAGAATAGATTAGTATTATTAAATGACATTTTGAAAAGAAGATATGTTTCATTTTGGCATAAAGTAAAAATTTCATAACAACCAATGAATATGTGAAACAGATATTTTTACCCCGTTGCTGAACATAGCAAAACTTAATTAGGAAGTAGTAGTCAGCAGATGAAGTGAGGAATCGGGTAGAAGGTCAGGAATTGGATGAAAGTGAGGCACAGGGTAGGGTTCATGGATGAATAAAAGTCAGTTTTGTTACACACATTCTCAAATTGTAAAGAGTATTCTTACAATTTGGACATTAAAATGGCCACTTCAAACTAGCTATATCAAAATGTCCTATTTCAAAGAAGGACACAGATACAAGTAAGTATAATATAACCATTTATCCAACAAGGATTTATTATTTTTCTACTCTATGCCAGGCAGTGTTTTAGGCAACAAGGATTCAGGAGAAAACAAAATACCAAAAAAAAAAAAAAATCAGAATATAATAAGTACCAAACTGGTACTTCCTAAAGGGTTAGGACCCTGGGTGCACACGAACAAAAAAAGTGCTATAGGAATTCAGAGGGAAAGATACCAGTTATAACTGAGGTTATCAGGAAAGATTCCACGAAGGAGACAGAAACTAGTCTAACCTGACAAGAGGATAAAATTTCCAGACGTAGAAATAGAATAATAAGTCACTTTAATTTAGGGGTCTGGCATGAGTGGAGAAGGAAAATCAGAGGTATAAATAAAGGACTGAAAAGAGCTCAGATTATTAGAATAATAGGGAAATTACAAATGATAAGGTTAAAAAGGAACGTGGAGCCAAATAATTTATTCTAGATGTAGGGCATTTGCACTAGCCAGATTATTACCCTATGCCAGAATTCTCTTCCTCCAGATTTTTGCTTCTTCTCACCACTCAAGTCAGGCTAAAAGTCTATCCTCAGAGAGGTCTTCCCTGAACACTCTCTAAACAACCTAAATCTGAATTTACATTAATCATCTTATTATTGGTTTATTTACTGTTTCCTCCTACTGAGTATAAGGTCCACTTCTACTTTCAGCCATTATGGAGTAACAGTGATCACATTTACCTTCCTGCATGAAACTACTTAAAACCTAACAAAAAAAAAAAAAATAGAAAGAATAGTTTTTTGACCTTGATACCAAGCAATGAAGAACAGTGATCCCTGAGAGAGAAAAACAAAGTGAGCCCTCTGAATGCCCCATCTACTGCTTTAAGAATGGCTGTAGCACAGGAAGGAGGAATCCAGGCAGAGCCTGATAATCTCCTTGAGTTGAAAAGATGAAACTGAGAGACTAGACAGGCCCAGATAGCTAGGGTTAGCAAAACAGATACCAAAGAGGAGAGAGATGCACAGAGAGGGTCTTTCCAGTTTTCAGCTGGATAATGCTTAGCACTGGTGTGTGAAGAAACTGCCTGAATTGTGTGAGAGATGGGAGGAGAAGGCAGCAGAGAAAAACCAACTGAGAGGAGCAGAGGAATAATCACAATCCTCAGGACTCAAGAAGAGCCAGGAATACTACATGTTTCTATCAGCCAGAGTGGAAAACTCTGCAATTTACAGCACACTTGATAGAGTACTCAGAAATATATAGCCTCAGGAATGAGGCAAAATTCGGCCTAGTTTAAAGGTGTCTCTGTTTCTATCTAATCAAGCTTAAAAATAAGGTTTGGGAAGATCAAATTGTTTCCAATTATTAATAATTTAACTGCGTCCTGAAAAAAAAAGCTGAGGAATATTTATAGGAATACAAAAGTACTCAGTACCCCACAAAGTAAAATCCACAATGTCTAGTAACTATGAAAAATAGTCAGGCATAAAAAGAAGCAGGAAAATATAACCCATAATGAAGATTAAAAAATTAATCAAGGCCAGGCGCAGTGGCTCACGCCTGTAATCCTAGCACTCTGGGAGGCCGAGGCGGGCGGATTGCTCAAGGTCAGGAGTTTAAAACCAGCCTGAGCGAGACCCCGTCTCTACTATAAAAATAGAAAGAAATTAATTGGCCAACTAATATATATATATAAAAAAAAATTAGCTGGGCGTGGTGGCACATGCCTGTAGTCCCAGCTACTCGGGAGGCTGAGGCAGGAGGATCGCTTGAGCCCAGGAGTCTGAGGTTGCTATGAGCTAGGCTGATGCCACGGCACTCACTCTAGCCTGGGCAACAAAGCAAGACTCTGTCTCAAAAAAAAAAAAAAAAAATTAATCAAGAAAAACAGACCCAGAAATAGAAAATATAAATAAAATTATTAATAGCAGACAATTATTATAACTATATCTCATAATTCCAGAAGGTAGAGTAACACTTAATTGTTTTAATTAAGGACATGACCTCACTACTATCCTTACAGAAATTATAAGGGAATATTATCAACAACTATATACTTATATATTTAATAACTTTGATAAAAATGGACATATTTTGAGAAAGATATAAACTACTGAAATTGAAGCAAAAATATATAGAAAATCTGTATAGGTCTATAATAAAAGATTAAATTAGTAATTTAATATCTTCTCACAAAAAAATGCTCCGACCCAGGTATCTTCACTGGTAAATTTTACCAAACATTTAAAGAAGAATTAATACACATACTTCACAAACTCTTCCACATGAGGGAACACTTCACAACTCATTCTACAAGGCCAGTATTACCCTGATTCCAAAGCCAAAGACGTCGCAAAAAAAATAAGACCCCAGATTAATATCCCTCATAAATATACATGCAAAAATCCTCAGAAAAAATTATCAAACCCAAACCAGAAAGGATTATGAGTACGACCAAGTGGTACTTGGTCGTTATAGAAATGTAAGGTTGGTATGACATCTAAAAATCAATTAATGTAATACTACACATTAATCAAATAAATGTGATCATCTCAATAGATATAGAAAAAGCACGTGCTGGTGGGACTGCAAACTAGTTCAACCTCTGTGGAAAGCAATATGGAGATACCTTAAAGCGATACAAGTGAATCTACCATTTGACCCAGCAATCCCATTACTGGGCATCTACCCAAAAGATCCAATGACACTCTACAAAAAAGACACCTGCACTCGAATGTTTATAGCAGCACAATTCATAATCGCAAGGCTGTGGAAACAGCCCAAGTGCCCATCAATCCAAGAATGGATTAATAAAATGTGGTATATGTATACCATGGAGTACTATTCAGCTCTAAGAAACAACGGTGATATAGCACATCTTATATTTTCCTGGTTAGAGCTGGAACCCATACTACTAAGTGAAGTATCCCAAGAATGGAAAAACAAGCACCACATATATTCACCAGTAAACTGGTATTAACTGAGCAGCACCTAAGTGGACACATAGGTACTACAGTAATAGGGTATT
>VSMD01079786.1:0-19586 GCA_008750895.1 Mirza zaza
GCTCTCTGGGAGGCCAAGGCGGGAGGCATGCTCGAGGTCAGGAGTTCGAAACCAGCCTGAACAAGAGCAAGACCTCATCTCTACTATAAATAGAAATTAATTGCCCAACTAATATATATAGAAAAAATTAGCCGGGCATGGTGGCGCATGCCTGTAGTCCCAGCTACTCGGGAGGCTGAGGCAGGAGGATTGCTTGAGCCCAGGAGTTCGAGGTTGCTGTGAGCCAGGCTGACGCCACGGCACTCACTCTAGCCTGGGCAACAAAGTGAGACTCTGTCTCAAAAAAAAAAAAAAAATACCCTGAACCAGAATCACCCAGTTAAGCCACTCGTGGATTCCTGTCCCTCAATAACTATGTGAGATCAGAAGTGTTGACTGTTTCAAGCCACCAAGTTTGGGGGTCATTTGTTACACAGCACCAGCTAGCTAATCTATGCAGGATGTTGTTAAATCCTCACCACGACCTTGGGAGGTAGAGACTGTATTATTATGACACTCACACTTTAAAGAGGAGAGCATCTTCAGATGCAGGTGCTGTAACTCACCCAGGGTCACACACAGGCTGTCACTTGGGACCCAGGATTACAACTCAGTAGTATTCCTGAACGTCCTATTCTCCCAGCCCCCTAACCTAGGGCTGTCCCTCTGTCCTCTCCCACTTCTCCAAAATGCAAAAATGCTTAATATGAACCTCCAGAGAGTGGAAACAGGGAGACTTGTGAAGTCATCCCACTAGGGACAATCTGCAGGGGCCAGAACAAAAACACCCACTTTCACTGTCTTCACCATCAAATCTGAGCCCAACAGCCCAGTGACGCAGGTGACTTTCCAGGAAAGCCAAGAGTTCTCACGTTTAAGACAATCCCTTGGGCCAGGAGCGGTGGCTCACGCCTGAAATCCTAGCACTCTGGGAGGCCAAGGCGCATGGATCGTTTGAGCTCAGGAGTTCGAGACCAGCCTGAGCAAGAGCGAGACCCCGTCTCCACTAACAATAGAAAGAAATTAATTGGCCAACTAAAAATATATAGAAAAAATTAGCCAGGCACGGTGGCACATGCCTGTAGTCCCAGCTACTTGGGAGGCTGAGGCAGGAGGATCGCTTGAGCCCAGGAGTTTGAGGTTGCTGTGAGCTAGGCTGATGCCACAGCACTCTAGTCTGGGCAACAGGGTGAGACTCTGTCTCAAAAAAAAATTTTAAAAAGATGATCCCTTTCTATGGACAGGGAATCTGAGCCTCAGGGGGAGAAACGAGCCTGCCCAAGACCAAGCAGCTGGTAATGATCATGACCTTGAGAACTGAGTCTTTACCTACTCATCCGGCATCCGGTAAGTGCTATGTAAACAAGACGTCAGCAAAGAATAATAACAAAAATAATATTGAGGCCGGGCGTGGTGGCTCTCGCCTGTAATCCTAGCACTCTGGGAGGCCGAGGGGGAAGGATTGCTCAAGGTCAGGAGTTGGAAACCAGCCTGAGCAAAAGCGAGACCCTCATCTCTACTATAAATAGAAAGAAATTAATTGGGCAACTAATATATATAGAAAAAATTAGCCGGGCATGGTGGCGCATGCCTGTAGTCCCAGCTACTCAGGAGGCTGAGGCAGGAGGATCGCTTGAGCCCAGGAGTTTGAGGCTGCTGTGAGCTAGGCTGACGCCACGGCACTCTAGCCTGGGCAACAGAGTGAGACTCTGTCTCAATAATAATAATAATAATATTGAACATCCATTGGAACCTCTGCCCAGGTTTGGCAACAAGATGAGACAGCTGATGATACAAGAATCTCCAGTCACTCAGCAGACACTGGCGAAGGCTTTATATACAAGATATGACAGGTCCCAATGACAAGAACAGTTTCTACCTTTCACTGGGAATCAACGATGAGCCTGACACCAACACCTGCCCGGTTGGATTTCAAGGCAATGATGTTTCGTGACCTCAACAGGGGGAGCAAGGGTCGTCAGGGTCCCTGTCCCGGGGGTCTACCTGTGAGGCTGGTCTCAGAGCTCAGGTGTTCAGCATCACGGGGGCCCAGGTTCCCACCTGAGCAGTGGCCCTCACAGGTGAGGGCTGAACACCTCACGCCCACCTGGCGTGGGGCAGACATGCGGATTAGCCCATTCTACAGGTGGGGAAACTGAGCCCGGCAGGGAGGAAGGTGCCCACCTCAGGTCAGGCAGCTGATGACAGTAAGGACCTCCGGGGGTTCCCCACTCCTCAGGCACTGTGTGCACCCAGGACCTTGGGGACCAGAACTTGGGGAACAATAACCCAGGGCAGACTTCCTGTGAGTAGCTCCTAGTGTCAGCCCCACTTCACAGGGCAGGAAACTGAGGCTCAGAGAAGCTGAGTGTCCGGTTTTGTCACACACATCAGTGGCAAGGCCAGGGCTGAGCCAGCACCTGTCCCCAGAGCCTGTGCCCTTCTGGCCCCCAGGCTACACGGCCTCTTAGGACGCTCGCCACAGCCCCACGGAGCCCAGAGGTCCATTTCTCAGATGAGGAAACTGAGGCTAGGAGAGGTTCTGTCAATTCCTGAGGCCACACGGGTGATGAGTGGCAGAACCAGGGGTGGAATTCAAATCTCTCTGGCCCCAGAGCCCCACCCTTCACCCCCAAATCCACCTGGGGTCCCTGGAAGTGGGATGAGGCCAAGCCCTCCCCTGATCCCACCGTAGGCCAGGCCCGTGACAGATTTCTCAAGGCTCATCTGACAGGATCGTCATGACAACTTGTCATTGTCCCCTGTTACAGATGAGGAAACTGAGGCTCCGTGAAGGACCCAAAGCCACACAGGAAGAAAAGGGTGTGGTATAAGCCCTGGGGCACGTGCCCACACATCAGCCCTTGGCAAGGCCACCCCCACCCCGGCTCTGCCAGGTTCAAGCCCCCCCACCCCTCCAGCCTCCCTCTGCTGCCCCCGGGGCCACTCGTTCAGTGGGGACAAGGAGCTGGGTGCTGTGCCCGATACTCGAGATAGGACCTCGGGTGCAGCGATACCCCCAGCGATCGATTCACCGCACAGTGACCCCCAAACCGTCACACTCCCGGCCCCCTGGGGCAGTCTCCGAAGTCTGCCCTCAGTCCCTCCTGCTGCAGCCTGACCCCGGCCGCCACGTGTGTGTCTCTCTCCGGCCCCATTTCTGCCATCCATCCATCGGCTCCACAAATAATAAGCGAATCCCAACCCCACGCCGGGCACTCGGCGAGGGAGACAGGCAAGTAGTGGGTAAACGCGCAAACCAGAGGGAAATTTCGGGCAGCGATGAGTTTTAAAGGAAATACAAGCGGGATAAGGAGTTGCCTTGGAACCAGGGTGAGAAGTCCCCACCCTGGGGTCTGATGGCATCACCTGGCCAACAAGCCACCCCGAATGCTCAGTGCCCCACCTGTCATGGGCCAGTCCCCGCCGGCTAACCTTACTTCCTGCTGGTGCTGGCACAGCCAGGTCCCGAGTCCCCAGATGCCAGGACGGGACCTCTGTCCCATGTGTGACTGTTCGGCAAACATCACGCGCCAGCCACAGATAAAACACGGCCACAGATACAATCCACCCGCCTTCTGCCCTCTGTCTGCCCCTTCCTGTCCCTTCCTCGGTGGCCCTGCTCCTGCAGACACTCACCTTCAGCAAGGAGGGACAGGTCTCCCCTGGTGGCCCAGGTCCTGGGCAGAGTGTCCAGACAGCAGAGGCTGAAGGAAACAGGTCCCCTCGCATGGGGAGATTTTAAGCCCGGGCTGGGAGTGATGTCATTTGGCATGGCCTGGATCTCGGAGGGTAATCCTGGCCAAGGTGGGGGACTCGACTGGGCACCAGGAGGTGACATTGGCCGGGAGGGGGAGGGGCATCCGTCTGCTTAATCCCCTCCCCTCCCCCATGACATCTTGGCAATTAGGGCCGATGGGGAGAGGCCCCAGCTCCTGCCCGTGACCATAATCCCCCCTACTCCCCAGGGAAGTGCTTCCTTAGGTCTGACTGGTGTCCCTCCAGCTTCTGCTATTTATGGTCCCAAGAAACAAGCATCAAAGAGGAAGGAGAGAAAGGCCGGGTGTTCCTGAGAGATCATTTGGGAAACGAGGGGCTCTCCGGGGTCCCCCTTGCTCTCCCCGACAGTCCGTCTACCAACTAGCTCATCTTCGTCCTGCCTTGTCGTTCACTTTTTTCTTGCCTCGGTTTCCCTTTTTTCTCTTCCTTTGTTTTGAAATTCTCCACTTTCTCTTCCCATCTTCTCTCTCTCCCTCTCCCCACACCTTCGGTTTTTGCTTGGGGTCTCTCTGCCTCAGTTTCTCTTTTGGGGGGCCTCAGGCTCTGCCATTTCTGCCTATCTGCCTGTGAACTCCTCCGTCATGCTCCGCCTGCTCCTCTCTGTCCCTGTCCTTATTGATTAGCCTGTATTACCGTCTAGGTCTCTCTTATTCTCTCTGTCTCCTCCTCCCCCGCGTCTGTCTGCCCCTCCGTCTCTGTGCCTGTCCTCCCGTCCCTGCAGCTCGGCCCATCTTGGTCCCTCTGTCCTTCCTTATCCAGCCTCTCGGGAAAGCTTCACTTTCTGTCCCTTCTTCCTCTCGGGAGTCCCCCTTCTGTCCCCCTTTCTCCCTGTCTTGGTACTGCTCTGGCTCTGCACTTCTGGTTTTCTTTGTCTCTGTCCCTGTCTGTGTCTCCTCTCATCTGTCTTTCTGGATATGTCTATTGCCCTGCAGCTCCTGGGTGCCCCGTGGGGCTGCTACACACACACACATACACACACACACACACACTCTCAGTAATCCCTCCTGTGGCTGGGTCATTGTGTCACACCATAAGAGGCCTTTTCTTCCTCCTCCCCCCTCCCCCAAGCCCCCTGCTAGGAGGGGTTAAGCCTGCTGGCCTGGCTGGGGAATCAGGGCAGGGCTCATTAGCTTGAAGAGCCAGGGGTGACAGCAAGACAGGGAGGGGCCGTCTGACCCTCGGTGACCCAGTCAGGAGGCCCTGATGAGAGAATGCAGTCCTGGAACAGACCCTCTGGAGCAGGGAAGGAAGGTTGGCTGTCTGGGGACAGGAGGAGAAAACAGGTCCTTGCGAGAGGCAGAAGGTGTCAGCAACTCTAAGTCACCTCCCCTGGGAATTCTGGCATCGGTCGGCTCTGGGGTTGGGGGCACAGAGAGGTGGGTTTCAGATGATCATGCATGTGGCCCTGGGGTCAATTAAGCTGAATCAAAGTCTGTGTCCCTCCTCTTAGCTGGGTCACCTGAGGCAAGTTGCTTTCTTTCTCATCGACACCCACTGGCTCAAGCAGAAATCTGAGCCTTCAGCCTGGTCCTCAACCCGCTCTTTTCACCCAACATGTCCCATCCATCCAACCCTGTGATCTCTTCTATTAGATCACTGTCCCACTGAAAACTACGAAGCGCTGCTGGGAGAAATCGAAGAAGACCCAAGTCAGCGGTGAAATATACCATGTTCATGGACTGGCATACTCAACGTTATTAAGACGTCAGTTCTTCCCAAACTAGTCTTTAGCTTCACTGCAATCCCAATCAGAGTCTCAGCAGGATTTTTCTGCAAAAATTGACAAACTGATTCTGAAGTTTCCATGGAAATATAAAAGATCTAGAAAAATCAAAACAGTCTTGGGGGCGGGGAAAAAACAAGTTGAAGAACCCATACTACCTGACTCTGAGACTAATTGTAACGTCCATGACTACAGCAGGAAGGAGTGGGGATAGACTGTGGCAGTCCCCAGGGCCTGTGGGATGCTGGAACATCCTTGGATGGGATTGTTGATGGGTTTCAGTCCACACTCTACTGCAGGACTGTGGGCCTCCTCACGCCTGCACCCCCTTACCTTCCCTAGCACGGTCACTCTGCTTTATTTTATGCAAAACCCTTGACACCTCGTTTCTTGTCTGCCCCTGGCACCTTGCCTGTCTTGTATTCCAGTGCCTGGGACAGTGTCAGACACAAAGTAGGTGCTCGATAAACATGGATGGAATGAATGCATGAATGGAAGTAGGACAGAGCAGGTAGAGTGACTCAAAGAAAAGAGGTGAGGCCGGGCACGGTGGCTCACGCCTGTAATCCGAGCACTCTGGGAGGCCGAGGCAGGCAGATTGCTCAAGGTCAGGAGTTCGAAACCAGCCTGAGCAAGAGCGAGACCCTGTCTCTGCTATAAATAGAAAGAAATTAATTGGCCAACTAATATATATAGAAAAAATGAGCCGGGCATGGTGGCGCATGCCTGTAGTCCCAGCTACTCGGGAGGCTGAGGCAGGAGGATCGCTTGAGCCCAGGAGTTTGAGGTTGCTGTGAGCTAGGCTGACGCCACGGCACTCACTCTAGCCTGGGCAACAAAGTGAAACTCTGTCTCAAAAAAAAAAAAAAAAGAAAAAAGAAAACAAAAGAGCTGTGATGTGGTTTTATCGAAAGGACCAAGGGCTTGTGACAGCAGCAGAGCAAGGCTGCCACTGATGTCTGAAACTCTGGCACTCCAGGGATCACGTCATCGCTGAGTTGATTAGTTCAGGCTCTAACTGTGCCATGAACCCAAGTTTTCCCCATGTCCCATGTCTGGTAGTGGGAACATCCACTCAGCTCCTTGTCCCCACTGGACAGAGTGGCTATGGGGGTGGCAGAGGGAGGCTGGAGGGCTGACAAGGGAGGGCCTCAAACGTGGCAGAGCTGGGGTGGTCTTGCCAAGGGCTGATGTGTGGGCACGTGCCCCAGGGCTTATGCCACGCCCTTTTCTCACTGTGTGGCCTTGGGCCCTTCACGAAGTCTCAGTCTCTTGATCTGCAAAATGGGGACAATGACAAGTTGTCATGACGATCCTGTCAGATGAGCCTCGAGAAACCTGCGTCACGGGCCTGGCCTACGGTGGGATCAGGGGAGGGCTTGGCCTCATCCCACTTCCAGGGACCCCAGGTGGATTTGGGGGTGAAGGGTGGGGCTCTGGGGCCAGAGAGATTTGAATTCCACCCCTGGTTCTGCCACTCATCACCCGTGTGGCCTCAGGAATTGACAGAACCTCTCCTAGCCTCAGTTTCCTCATCTGAGAAATGGACCTCTGGGCTCCGTGGGGCTGTGGCGAGCATCCTAAGAGGCCGTGTAGCCTGGGGGCCAGGAGGACACAGGCTCTGGGGACAGGTGCTGGCTCAGTCCTGGCCTTGCCACTGATGTGTGTGACAAAACCGGACACTCAGCTTCTCTGAGCCTCAGTTTCCTGCCCTGTGAAGTGGGGCTGACACTAGGAGCTACTCACAGGAAGTCTGCCCTGGGTTACTGTTCCCCAAGCTCTGGTCCCCAAGGTCCTGGGTGCACACAGCGCCTGAGCAGTGGGGAACCCCCGGAGGTCCTTACTGTCATCAGCTGCCTGACCTGAGGTGGGCACCTTCCTCCCTGCCGGGCTCAGTTTCCCCACCTGTAGAATGGGCTAATCAGCATGTCTGCCCCACGCCAGGTGGGCGTGTTCAGCCCTCACCTGTGAGGGCCACTGCTCAGGTGGGAACCCGGGCCCCCATGATGCTGAACACCTGAGCTCTGAGACCAGCCTCACAGGTGGACCCCCGGGACAGGGACCCTGACGACCCTCGCTCCCCCCGTTGAGATCACGCAACATCATTGCCTTGAAATCCAACCAGTTTGTAGAAGCCTTGGGCATTTCAAAAGTGAAGATGGCAATTAATCTATCAACAAATAACACAGGGCTCTCGTTCCTCAGTCATAAGAGAAATGCCAATTAAAAGCTAGTAGTGATAACTCCATGTCCCACCAGGATGGCTAAAATGAAAGACTGATAATACCATGTGTTGGCAAGCACGTGGTGCAATCAGAATTCTCACATACTGCAAGTAAAGTATTAAACTACAGCCACCTTTGCAAACTGGTTTGGCAGTGTTCTTTTTTTTTTTTTTTTTTTTGAGACAGAGTCTCACTTTGTTGCCCAGGCTAGAGTGAGTGCCATGGAGTCAGCCTCACTCACAGCAACCTCAAACTCCTGGGCTCAAGCGATCCTCCTGCCTCAGCCTCCCGAGTAGCTGGGACTACAGACATGTGCCACCATGGCCGGCTAATTTTTTCTATATATATTAGTTGGCTAATTAATTTCTTTCTATTTATAGTAGAGACAGGTCTCACTCTTGCTCAGGCTGGTTTTGAACTCCTGACCTCGAGCGATCCTCCCACCTCAGCCTCCCAGAGTGCTAGGATTACAGGCGTGAGCCACGATCCCTGGCCCTGGCGGTGTTTTTATAAGTGGAATGTATGCCTACTATATGACCCACTTCTTTCATTCATGCCCAAGCACTTTCATTGGCATGTACCCAACAAAAATTGGTCTTCTTTCACCAAAAAGACAAAGAACAAGAACTTCCTAGCACCAGTCTTCCCAATAGTCCCAAATTGGAAGCTACCCACATGCCTGTCAGTAGCAGAATAAGCAAATTCCTTCTGCTTCATCCACATAGAACAATCTGCCCAGAGACAGGTCTACACCTCCTTGGTCACAGGATTTCTTTATGTTCTTAAAAATCATTGAATACCCAAAGAGCATTTGTTTATATCAGTTATAGCTATTGCCATTTATCTTAAGAAACATTAAAATTGAGAAACAAAATCATCTATTCAACCCATTTAAAATAACTGAAATAAACTCATGGCATGTTAACATAAAATGGCATGGTTTTTAATGAAAAACAAACAACCACATTTTCCAAAATGAAATATTAGCGAGAAGAGCGACATTGTTTATAGTCTTGCTCTTGCCAATGTCTTTAATGTCAGGCCCAGTTAAAAACAGCTAGATTCTCATAGCTGCTACCACCTTGGGTCTGTTGAGATATCTTGCATCTTGCAGCCTCTGGAAAACTCCACTGTCAACCAGTGACGGAAGGAAGGGAAAATGGAAAATATTAGCATTATTATGACAATAGTTGTGGTCTCACCAGCCCCTGTGAAGGTCTTGATGGTCCCCAGGAGTCCTTGGACCCCCTTTACGAACAGCTGCCAGCCAAGCCAGGGCACAGCGGCTCACGCCTATAGTCCCAGCACTATGGGAGGCAGGAAGCTCACTGAATGCCAGGAGTTCGAGACCAGCCTGGTTAATAGAAACAGAACATGTCTCAATAAAAAAATTAAAAAATTTAGCCGGATATGGTGGCGCATGCCTGTAGTCCCAGCTACTCGAGAGACTGAGACAGGGGGATTGCTTGAACCCAGGAGTTTGAGGAAATAAAGAAGACTTCCCCCAAGTCCCCAAGACACACCCCAGGGTCCTCCCCAGCTCTTAAAATTTGAAGCAATTGAGGATTCAAAGAGCTTCTGTTGATATCGGTTATATTTGTTGCTACTAACTGTATTAGAAATTAAAACTGTGGAATTTTTAAAATATTTTTAAATATTTTAAACTTCATTTAAAATGTCCTTTGGCCAGGCATGGTGGCTCACGCCTGTAATCCTAACACTCTGGGAGGCCGAGGAGGGCGGATTGCTCGAGGTCAGGAGTTCAAAACCAGCCTGAGCAAGAGTGAGACCCGTCTCTACTAAAAATAGAAAGAAATTAGCTGGGCAACTAAAAAGAACTAGCCGGGCATGGTGGCGCATGCCTGTAGTCCCAGCTACTGGGGAGGCTGAGGCAGGAGGATCGCTTGAGCCCAGGAGTTTGAGGTTGCTGTGAGCTAGGCTGACGCCACGGCACTCACTCTAGCCTGGGCAACAAAGTGAGACTCTGTCTCAAAAATAAAATAAAATAAAATAAAATAATAATTAAAAAAAATAGAAAGAAATTAATTGGCCAATTAAAAATATATAAAAAATATTAGCCGGGCATGGTGGCGCATGCCTGTAGTCCCAGCTACTCGGAGGCTGAGGCAGGAAGATGGCTTGAGCCCAGGAGTTTGAGGATGCTGTGAGCTAGGCTGACGCCACGGCACTCACTCTAGCCTGGGCAACAAAGCCAGACTCTGTCTCTAAAATAATAAAAAATAAAAAAAAATAAAAAATAAAATGTCCTTTGAATTTTGTATCACATTTTTTTGCAACATGCTTTGCAGGGAGAGACCCCAGGGCTCTGCTAGTTTCCCCGCAGATCACACCTTCCCCGCCACTGCCAGCTGGGGGGTCCCCTGGCCACACACCCCCAGACCCCCACACGTGCACCCCCTTTCCCAGTCTCCGGAATCTCCTGTTACCCGCAAGGGGACAGAGGTAGGAGAGTGAGTAGGAAGTCAAGATCGAGGTTCGCGATCAACTTTAAAAAGCAAAGATGCTGGGCAGGGGCCGTATGTGTAACCCTAACAATATTTGTACCTCCATAATATGATGAAATAAAAGGGAAAAAAAATCAAAGATGCTGGCGTCCTTCTAACCCACCCCGTTTCCCAAACCCCGGCTGCGCGCGCCCCCGGCCCCCGCGCCCTCTGCCGCCCCCTGGTGGCCGTCCCGGCGCCGCGGTCTCCCCACAGCCGTCCTCTGACCCCGTCCGGGCCGGTTAGCAAATGTCCCAATCCTCTTAGGCCAGCGGCCTGGCAGAGCAGAGACGGAATTAGATCGGATTTGGGGGGGCGGGGGCCAGGACATGATGAAAACTCCTTCTGCTTATCAGACGGAGCCCGCAAGGGGACGGGCGCGGCACAGCTCACACACTGAGACCCCGAGAAGGGGCAGCCAGAAGGGGAAACTGAGGGACAGAGGAGAGGGGCGGAAGGGGGAACAGAGGGGCAGGAAGAAAGGGACACAAGGGGGTAGAGAGGGGACCTGGAAGCTGAGATGTCTTTTTTATATATGTATACTAAGAAACAGTGACACAGGGCTGAGATGTCTTGCTCCCTGTGATTAGGAAGTGTGTCCCCAACGTGGCTGTCACCTCCCTGGGCACTTTAGCGTCCAACGCCTCTGCCTGCGCTTTTGGAACATCTCCCCTGTCTGTAGGACCTTATTTTCTCATCCAGAATTATTCATTCTTGGCATGTGTGTTTTTATAGGGACAGGTGTTGGCGGTTCACCCTTTCCCTGCAGCTCGGGAAGCCGCAGCCCCGGCGCTGGGGCCCGGAGCTGCCCAGAACAGAGGGACAGGCAGAGCACCGGTTTTCCTTCTGACATCTGACAAAGGCTCTGGGCCTCTTCCCCGAGGACACCATTCCCGGACCTCACAGATTCCAGGAATCACATTCTTTCTAGAACCTTCCGAATAGGTGAGGATGAGACATCGAGAGGAACTTCCAGAGACAGTCAACTCTTCCCATGCTCCTAGCACCTCGCAGGGAATTTTTGGACTTACCCCACCCACCCCCACCCAGATGAGATCAGAGACCCCGTGAAGCCTTTGCAAAGCCACCTCCCTTCCAAGTGCCGATGCGAGTTCAACTTTTAACATTCTTCGCTGTGATCCTGTGGACCCGCCTTCCCCTTGGACGGTCCACTCCGTGAGGACAAGGGCTGTGTGTGCTGACTCGCTGGAGGAACAGGATCAGTGCCTTGCATGGCACCAAGCACTTGATAGACATAGTTCCCATTATTCTCACTGGTTAAGTTCTATGAAGTCCCCATGAACTGGCCAGTATAGACCCTTGCTCCTAGAGGAAATATAGGGTCAGGTTCCTACAAGCCTCTGTTCACAATATTGTCCCCAACAGATCAATCCATCCCCTTGGTTTATGTGTGCTTCTGTTCAAAGCCACCTCATTTAATATAAATTGTCGATTCATTTGAATTGAACTCAGAGCCAACAGCACTATAATGCATGCCTCAGCAAAGCTTCACCAACACTCACGTTCGGCCCGGCACCGTGGCTCACGCCTGTAACCCTAGCACTCTGGGAGGCCAAGGTGGGTGGATTGCTCGAGGTCAGGAGTTCGAAACCAGCCTGAGCAAGAGTGAGACCCCGTCTCGACTATAAATAGAAAGAAATTAATTGGCCAACTAATATATATAGAAAAAATTAGCCGGGCATGGTGGCACATGCCTGTAGTCCCAGCTACTCGGGAGGCTGAGGCAGGAGGATCGCTTGAGCCCAGGAGTTTGAGGTTGCTGTGAGCTAGGCTGACGCCACAGTACTCACTCTAGCCTGGGCAACAAAGTGAGACTCTGCCTCGAAAAAAAGGAATGATTTTTTTGTTTTGTTTTGGTTTTAGAGACAAGGTCTCACTCTGTCACCCAGGCTGGAGTCCAGCGTCGTGATCATAGCTCACTGCAACTTTGAACTCCTAGGCTCAAATGGTCTTTGCACCTTAGCCTCCTGAGTGGCTGGGACGACAGGCACGTGCCACCACACCTGGCTCATTTTTAATTTTTTTGTAGAGACGGGGTCTCGCTATGTTGGCCAGGCTGGTCTCAAACTCCTGGCCTCAAGCGATCCTCCCACCTCGGCCTCCCAAAGCGCTGGATATACAGTCGTGAGCCACTGCTCCCAGCCAGGAATGAAATTATGATATATGCTACAACATAGAAAGACCTGGAAAACATGCTCAGTGAAATAAGCCAGACATAGGACAGATATTACGTGGTTCCACTTATAATGAGATACTTAGAGTAGTCAAATTCTTAGAGGCAAAAGGTAGAACAGAGATGGCCTGGGCTGGGAGAGGAGGGAGGGGGAACTATTGTATAATGGGTACAGAGTTTTTATTGGGGATAACAAAATAGTTTTAGGTATAGATGGTGGTAATAGTGTGTAATAGTAATAATATTGTGAATGTATCTGATGCCACTGTATACACTGGTTAAAATGATAACTATTGTGTTATGTGTATTTTACCACAATTTTTAAAAAGCACAAAGATACAAAAACAGGGAACTAAATATACCTCAAAAAGGACACTTGTTTACAGCATAAGAGCTGAAACAAGGCAGAGGGTAGCTCTGTTCGACCTCTGCTGGGAATGTCATTATGGGGTGACTCCATTTTTTTTTTTTTGCAGCTCTGCACATGTCTGAGAATGACTAGGAAAACACACTGAGTGTCGATTTGGGGGTTTCAAAGAAGTTTTAGAATGCAAAGAAATTTGCAAATAAGGATTGACAGTATTTCAAGAATGAATGTAAAAACAGAAGGAGGCAGACAGCAATGTGTAGACACTGACAGGAGCCCCAGTGACTAAGAGACAGCTGGGCCAGAAAGTTCTAGAAGGCAGGCAGAGACCAAACCTGCTCTTTCGCCCCCCACCCTCCATCCACCTGACCTTGTCTTCAAAGTCCAAACTCTTCATTGCCCACACACCCTTCATGAGCTCCCACCCTCTAACCAGGTCAAGAGACACGCTCACAACGCAGAGACGATGGGAACGGGTCCGTGGGCATGTTTGGGGTGGGGGCAAAGATGATTTGACCCTACAGGAAGCCCCAGGGTCAGGGCTTGCAGGGGAAGGAGTGAACAAGGAGATTAAGGGCCGGGCAGTGGCTCACACCTATAATCCTAAGCTCTGAAAGGCTTAGGGGAGAGAATTGCTTGAGGTCAGGAGTTCGAGACCCGCCTGGACAAGAGTGAGACTCCACGTCTCTACAAAAAAATAGAAAAATTAGCCAGGCGTCCTGCCTGTAGTCCCAGCTGCTTGGGCGGCTACAGGAGGATCGTTGCAGCCCAGAAGTTTGAGGTTGCTGTGGGCTGTGATGATGACACTGTACTCTGTCCAAGGCCACAGAGTGAGACTGTGTCAAAAAAAAAAAAGAGATTAAGGAATTGACCGACAGGGAGAGAGCCATTATTTCTGTTTTGCATGAATCAAAAATGGATGGGTTAATCTTTTCCTCTTAGCACACGTTTCCACTGACTTCACTGCTACTCATCTCTCTCTTGCCCAAGTGGATGCCAGGCGTAGGTGACTTCCCTACCTCCATCGAAATCTAGGAATACGGCGGTTGTCTGGGAGGCCCCAAATCCTCAAAGATTCCTCCCCCCACTATTGAGAGTGGCCTCTCTCAGGATTTCCACCCAACTCTGAAGGCAGCAGGAGAACAGAGGGCAGAGGGGGACTGGGGTGGGGGGACAGCATGTCACAGGCCCCAGTGTGGCATCAAAAGCCACAAATTTTTTCTATTTTCCTGCTTGTCAATTAAAAAAAAAGAGAGAGAAAGCAGTAAGAAAAAGAGAAAATATTCACTGACTTGATGAGATAAAGACAAAATGGAAGAGAAATTTAAGAATAAATAATTAAAAAAAAAGAGAGAGAGAAAATGAACATTCCCCATAATCCTTGGGTGATTAATTTTGGGTGGGTGTTTTGTTTTGTTAATTTAAACATGTTATATCTATATATATTTTTGCACGTGCTCATTGAGTATATGCGTTAATTGAAATAAACAACATGCCTGAAATAGCACTCAAGATGAAAAACTGCAGGCTCAATCATTTCATATGTCATTAGCCAGCAACTCTGAGTTTTTCCTATTGCAGACATGGAGAGATTCGGGAGCAAAAAAGAAAAAACCATAAAAAGAAAGCAAAAAACAAACAAAAAAAAAGCAAAAGAAAAAAATTCTAACAGAGTCCCTGTGTTCAAGACACACTTATTTCTGCAAGAGGAAGACAGACATCCACCACACAAATAAAACAATAAATACACTAAAAATCATTCATTGTTAGTAATAGTGTTACCCCCTTTATTCCTTTTTTAACTGTGAATTAGCATGCCATAGTCTAAAGTTGCCACAAATGCCTTCTAGCTGCAGCATGTTAGAGAAAGAAAAGATTTTAAAGAATTAAGTTGCCACAAAGTATTTAACCATCCTCTTATTCCCGGGCCTGAATGAATCCAATTAGCTCAATTAATTGATATTTCAAATAAATGCTACACTGAACATCCATATATATTTATGCTTGTTCACATGGGGGCAAGTATTGTCCCAGGATAAATCTCTTACAATAAAATCAATGAGTCCAGGGGTGCTAGATACATTTTTTTCCTTTAATAGACGCCAACAAGTCAGTTTCCAAAATCTCCAAATATTTCTGCCAAGCTGCACTCCACCAATGGCAAGAGAAAAGCTGTTTCCCAGGTTTAGGTGCATGATCCAAGTCTTTCTTCTTGGTTGGTCCAGTTGGCAATATAATGAATATTGCATTAGTTTATATGTATACACACACACACACACATATATTTAGAGACAGGGTCTCCCTTTCTCCCTCTGTTACCCGGGGTTGGAATGCAGCCACACAATCACAACTCACAACTCACTGCAGCCTTGAAGTCCTGGTCTCAGCGATTTTCCCACCTCAGCCTTCCAAGTAGCTGGGGCTACAAGTGCCAGCCACCTCGCTAGTTTTATACTTTTTATTGATAAGTAATCCACATACATAAAATTCACCCCTTTAAAGTCTACAATTCAATGTTTGGGGTTTTTTTTTATTAAGTATATTGCAAAGTTGCAATATATATGTATATATGCATCAACACAATCAATTTCAGAACATTTTCATTCCCCCCAAGAGAAACTTCATAGCTATTAGCAATAAGTCCCAATTTTTCACTCCCCCCAGCCCCTGGCCATCACTAATCTACTTTCTGTCTTAAGGGTTTACCTATTCTGGACACTTCATATAAATGGAGTCATACAATATGTGGCCTTTTATGTCTACTTCACTTAGCACAATGTTTTTAAGGCTTATGCACGTTGTAAGAGCGTATCAGTGCTTCGTTCCTTTTCATGATTGAGTAATATTCCCCTTGTGTAGGTATGTGGCATTTTGTTTATCCATTGATCAGTTGATGGATGTTTTGGTTGTTTCTCTTTTTAGGCTATTGTGGATAATGCTGCCGTGAACTTTTTATATTTAAACTTACATTTTCACAAATTAGTATCAGTGAGCTTGTTCATCTATTTACGCCTTTGTTAGCCAAGTAAATAGCCACAGAGAAAAATCTCTGAAGGCAGGGACATTGCTCTCATGGTCACCCCTGCGGGCCCAGCCTGTACTATATATAAAGTGTGAGGCCAGGCGCGGTGGCTCATGCCTGTAATCCTAGCACTCTGGGAGCATGAGGCAGGAGGATCGCTCAAGGTCAGGAGTTCTAAACCAGCCTGAACAAGAGCGAGACCCTCGTCTCTACTATAAATACAAAATTATTTAAATAAAGTGTGACAACATTTGATATGAGGGACAGTTGATGGATATGGCACGTGTCTGGGCAGAACTCCAAGGAGCAACTGAAAATAACGAATAGACCTGTGATAACAATGTCTACATTTTATTTAATTTTGGATTTGATAGCCTGGGTCGTCTCTGGCTCCCAGGACTGTGGCCTGCTCAGTCTCCCTGACCCCTGAGCCCACGCAGGCCCTGCCATGAGGGCAGCCAGGTGTCTGGCAGAGTGGCTGCACCTCTGAGGGGCTGGACTCACGTGACCAGCTAGCAGGTCCTGTGTGGCATCAGAAGCTGGTTCACTCACAGGCCACCCGAACGCCCATAAGACCTTTGCCCCACACCCAGGCACAGGGTCAACTTCAAGGAGGGATGGTGGGGGCCAGAGTGGCCTCCAGGGACCAGGGAGGAGGCTGCTGGACCACCCGGGCAGGAGGGCTAGAGGCTAGACAAGGTGGGCATCGAGGGAGGTGGGAGAAGCAGGCAGGTGCCCTGGCCTTGGCTCCCCGGGACTGGCTGCCTGCCCTGAGATGGGGACCCTACCGCGGGTAATGATCCTCAGTGACCGCCCCCTCCCAGCCCCTGGTGGAATGCCACCTCCCCCTGGGCTAGAGCCCCGAGGGGGTAGAGCAAGGTTGTGATGGGCACTGGGGACAACCAGCCCTGCCCTGCCCCCACCCCATAAGCAGTAGCTGCTCAATATTGAGAGAATTAATCCATCATTCGGCTCCTCCAGGGGGCAGAGACTGCAGGGTGGGGCGGGAAAGGGAGGGTCCCAGCAGGGTGGGCCTGGGTGGGCATGGAGGTGACATTTACTTAAGCCCTGGGTCCTGAGAGTGCAGCATTTGTTTCCGGACACAGCAGGAGCAGGATGGAAGACCCCAATGATTTCCAGGGTGAGTGGGGGTGGGGACGGGGACGTGTGGCCGGGGCTGGTCCTGTGGCCCCGGCTGCAGAGTGCCAACTGGGACGCCCAGAGAGGGACCGGGCTTGTGTAGGATGGGGCTTCCTGCCCTCTAGAGTGGGGAGGACTTAGCCTTAGCGGGCTGGGGAAAGGGAATTCTGCAAGTGAGTTGGGCAGAGGACTAGGCACACGGTCCCCTCCCCCCAAGTGCCAGGGCCCCTTAGCCCTTGGATGGGAGGGGACTGGGGGAGGGCAGAGCAGGGTGGAGGCAGCAGCCAGAGGCACCAGCCAGGGGGGAGGAGCCCACCTGCCCGCCTTCCCCAGCTGCAGCTCCCTAATACCTGGGGCGCTGTTATGCTGAGGCCCAGAGTGCAGGGTCTGGGCCAGGAGGTAGAGGGCCAGGAGGTAGAGGGCCAGGAGGTGGAGGGCCGGGAGGTGGAGAGCCGGGGTCTGACCCAGGGCCTCTGTTGGGGTAGCCACTCCCACCTGGGGCTGCCCCCCACCTTAGACCCTGAGTGAGCACCTAGCCCGGCCCAGGGGACTGGGAGTGGGGTCCCTAGGGGGCTGTGGGCTGCTTTGGGACTCATCTGAAACTGCTCCCTTCCCTCCCTCAGGCGCCCCAGGCCGCCCACCGACCTCAGGGGCCCCCGGCCACCCACCGACCTCAGGGGCCCGGGGTCACCCACCGACCTCAGAGGCCCGGGGTCACCCACCGACCTCAGAGGCCCGGGGTCACCCACCGACCTCAGGGGCCAGGGGCCACCCACCGACCTCAGGGGCCCCGGCCCCCCCACCGACCTCAGGGGCCCGGGGTCACCCACAGACCTCGGGGCCCCCGGCACCCCGACCGCCCTCAGGGGCCCCCGGCCCCCCACGGCCCTCGGGGCCCCCGGGCCACCCACCGCCCTCGGGGGCCCCGGCCCCCCCACGGCCCTCGGGGGCCCCGGCCCCCCCACGGCCCTCGGGGGCCCCGGGCCACCCATCGCCCTCGGGGCCCCCGGCCCCCCCACGGCCCTCGGGGGCCCCGGGCCACCCACGGCCCTCGGGGGCCCCGGGCCACCCACGGCCCTCGGGGGCCCCGGGCCACCCACGGCCCTCGGGGGCCCCGGTCCCCCCACGGCCCTCGGGGGCCCCGGTCCCCCCACCGCCCTCGGGGGCCCCGGGCCACCCACCGCCCTCAGAGGCCCTGAAGAAGCAGCGGCGTGAGCGCACGGTCTACACCAAAGAGCAGCAGCGAGAGCTAGAAAGGGAGTTCGAGATGAACAACCGCCCCACCCACGAGGACCGAGAGGCCCTGGCTGCACGACTCAGGCTGCAGGAGTACCAAGTGCAGGTCTGCACCCCCCTGACAAGGACCGCCCCCCCACTGTCACTCTCGGGTGCCACCCTCCCTCCACGAGGGCGAGGAACCCCGCCCCCACCCCTGGTCTCGCCAGCAAGGGGACGCGCTGCGGGGCGGGCCGAGGGCGGCACCCCAGTCCCGCTTCGGCCTGTGCTGGCGCGAACCGCCAACATGAGAGGCCCAGACTGTGGCTCTCGGGCCTCCCGGGGCGCGAACCTCAGAGTTCCCCTGTGACCCCGGGGACCCCCGGGACCCTCCCCCGCAGAGCCTCCCAGGCCCTGGGCTCCCCTCCACTCGAGAGGCCTGAAGCGTGTCTCACACCGCCTCCCCCCTCTGTCCCCCGACGCACCCAGGTGTGGTTCAAGAACCGGAGGGCCAAACAAGCCAGAGGACGCCGGCTCCAGCAACAACAGCAGGGAGGAGGTGGAGCCCGCGCCGCCTGCCCCGGAGCCCCCCGCCCTCCACGAGGCCCCGAGTTCACGGAGGACCCGGGTTTGCAGAACCCCACTCTGCCCGGCCCCTCGGGAATCTTCCCTGCAGCCGAACCTGCCCTCTACAGCTTCCTCCAGGTCTGGGAGGGCCCTGGGTACCGCGCCCAGGAGGGCATCATGTGTGCCACAGGTCCAGGCCAGGGCTCGAGTTCTCGCCCATATCCAAACCCTTATTCAGGCCTATTCGCAGCCCCAGCCCCACTCCAAGGCCCAATGCCAACCCCAGGCCCATCTGCGGGCCCATCTGCAGGCCCATCCCGGAGCCAATTGCAGGACTCACTGCTAAACGCAATCCCAACTCCAATCCCAACCCAAACCCCAGGCCCATTCCAGGGCTCAGTCCCAACCCAAACCCCACGCCCATTCCTGAGCCAATGCCGTGCCACAATCCCAGGCCCAAGCCCAAACTCAATCTCAACCGGAACCCCAGGCCCAACCCAAACCCCAAGCCCATTCCTGGGACAATTCCAGGGTTCATTCCCAGACCCAGGCCTAAGCCAAACCCCAAGCCCATTCCTAGGCCAATTCCAGGGTACATTCCCAGACCCAGGCCCAACCCAAACCCCAAGCCCATTCCTAGGCCAATTCCAGGGTTCATTCCCAGACCAAAGCACAACCCAAACACCAAACCCATTCCTGGGCCAATTCCAGGGTTCATTCCCAGACCAAAGCACAACCCAAACCCCAAACCCATTCCCGGGCCAATTCCAGGGTTCATTCCCAAACCAAAGCACAACCCAAACCCCAAACGCATTCCCGGGCCAATTCCAGGGTTCATTCCCAGACCCAAGCCCAGACCCAACCCCAGGC